>PVIH01004979.1:61474-131158 GCA_004025045.1 Sigmodon hispidus | reverse complement strand
TTCTCCTTCTTTGTTGTGTCTTTGAGTGGTTTGGTTATTAGGGTAATTGTGGCCTCATAAAAGGAATTTGGCAATATTCCTTCAGTTTCTACTGTGTGAAATAGTTTGAGGAGTAACGGTAGTAATTCTTCTTTGAATGTCTGGTAGAATTCAGCACTGAAAAAAAAAAAAAAAAAAAAAGAATTCAGCACTGAAACCATCTGGACCAGGGCTTTTATATTGGGGGAGGTTTTTAATGACAGCTTCAATTTCCTTAAGGGTTATAGGCCTGTTTAGGTAATTAATCTGATCTTCATTTAATTTTGGTAGATGGTACCTGTCCAGAAAGCTGTCCATTTCTTCTAGGTTTTCCATTTTTGTGGAATACAGATTTTCAAAATATGACCTGATAATTCTTTGTATTTCCTGGGGGTCTGTTGTTATGTCCCCCTTTTCATTTCTGATTTTGTTGATTTGAACACTCTCTCTCTGTTTTTTGATTAGTTTGGCTAAGGGTTTATCTGTCTTGCTAACTTTCTCAAAGAACAAACTCTTAGATTAGTTGATTCTTTGTATTGTTCTTTTTGTTTCAATTGTATTGATTTCAGCTCTAAGTCTGATTATTTCCTGCCCTCTACTGCTAGGTGAGTTTGCTTCTAATTGTTCTAAGGCTTTCAGCTGTGCTGTTAGTTCTCTAGTGTGGGATTTCTCAAGGTTTTTCATATATGCATCTAGTGCTATAAATTTTCCTCTTAAGACTGCTTTCATTGTGTCCCACAAGTTTGGATACGTTGTAGATTCATTTTCATTGAATTCTAGGAAGACTTTGATTTCTTCTTAATTTCTTCCTTGACCCAGAGATGGTTCAGCTGAGTGATGTTTAGTTTCCATGAGTTGGTAGGCTTTCTTTGGGTTTTGATGTTGTTGAACTCTAACTTTAGGTCCTGGTGGTCTGATATGTTACAAGGGATTATTTCCATTTTTTGGTATCTGTTGATATTTGCTTTATGACCAATTATGTGGTCAGTTTTGGAGAAAGTTCCATGAGGACCTGAGAAATATGTATATTCCTTTGCCTTTGGGTGGAAGGTTCTGTAGATATCTATGAAATCCATTTGCATCATAACCTCTTTTAGACTCCTTATTTCTCTGTTGAGGCTCTGTCTGGTTGATCTACCCAGGGTTGAAAGTGGGGTATTGAAGTCTCCCACTATGAGGGTGTAAGAACTGATGTGGGATTTGAGCTTTAGCAGTGTTTCTTTTACATAAGTAGGTGCCCCTATATTAGGGGCATAAATATTTAAGATTGAAATCTCCTCTTGACCAATTTTTCCTTTGATGAATAAGTAGTGACCATCTTGGTCCCTTTTAATTGCTTTTAGCTTAAAGTTTACGTTGTTAGATATTAGGATTGCAACCCCTGCTTGTTTCTTAGGACCATTGACTGGAAAATCTTTTCCCAACCCTTTATTCTAAGCTTGTGTCTGTCTTTGCAGTTGAGGTGTGTTTCTTGTAGGCAACAGAAGGATGGCCTCTGTTGTTGTATCCATCTTGTTAGTGTGTGACGTTTATAGGAAAGTTGAGACCATTGATATTAAGGGAAATTAGTGACCAGTGATTCATATTTCCTGCCATTTTTTTGTGGCAACTTGTTTGTATTTCCTTTCTCTAGGGTATTCTTCTGTGGACTTATTGATTGTTTGTGATTTCCTGGGTGTATCTGCGGTCCTTAGGTTGGAGTTTTTCCTCTAATACTCTCTGTAGTGCTGGATTGGTAGATAGATATTTTTTTCAGTCTGACTTTGTCCTGAAATACCTTGTTTTCTCAATCTATGGTGATTGATAACTTTGCAGGGTATAGTATTCTAGTTTGGCAGCCATGCTCTTTTAGCGTCTGTATAACTTCTGACCAAGCCCTTCTAGCTTCATTGTTTCCATTGAATAGTCAGGCGTTATTCTGATGGGTCTGCCTTTATATGTGAGTTGGCCCTTTTCTTTTGCAGCTCTTAAAATTTTTTCTTTGTTCTGTATGTTTTATGGCTTGATTATAATGTGGCGTGCTGACTTTTTTGGCAGGTCATATCTATTTGGTGTTCTGTAAGCTTCTTGTATCTTTATAGGCATTTCCTTCTTCAGGTTAGGGAAGTTTGTTTCTATGATTTTATTGAAAACATTATCTGTGCCTTTGAGCTGGTATTCTTCTCCTTCTTCTATTCCTATTATTCTCAAATTAGGTCTTTTTGTGGTGTCCCAGATTTCCTGATCTTTTTGAGTTATGGCTTTTTTAGTTTTACTATTTTCTTTGACTGATACATCTATTTGAGCTACTGAGTCTTCCACTTCAGAGATTCTATCTTCCATCTCTTGAACTCTCTTTGTTATGCTTGTATCTGTGGTCCCAGCTTTTTTCTTCAGGTTTTCTATTTCCATCTTTGCCTCATTTTGTGCCTTTTTTATTGCTTCTATTTCAGCTTTTATTTCAGCTTTTAGTTCCTGGCATGTTTCTTTTATAGATTTGTTCATCTCTTCCAATTTTTTGTTTGTATTTTCTTCTGTTTCTTTAAGGCTATTTTTCATATTCTCTTTGAGAGCTTCGATGATCATCAAAAAGGAATTTTTGGTGTTGCTTCCTTCTGTTTCCTCTTCATTGCTCAGTTCAGGTCCTGTATTTGTAAGATCACTACTTTCTTATGGAGTTACCTTGTTGTTCTTTGTCTTATTATGTAAGTTTTTGCACTGATGTTTGCCCATGGCTTCAGTGGTTCACAATCAGATGGCTCCTGGTCAGTTGTGGCACTCGGGCTTGTGTGCCTCCTGTCACCTCTCTGGGCAGGGTCTGAGTCTGTCCTTCAGAGACCCCAGAAGTTATCTGTTTGCTCAGTTGGAGGTCGAGGTGGGTAGCTGTGCAAATTCCCTCAGCAGCAGCTGTGGGTATGGTGACAGGCAGACTTTATCTGTGCCTGCTACATAGTGCGCTGGGACTTACTCTGCAGACAGCACCCATTCCCGGAAGTGGAACCAGAACCGATGGGAGCTCAACTCTCCCTCCCTTGGTGAGATATAAACACTTGGGCCTGGTGACCCCTCCTCACCTCTGGGCGGGGTCTGAGTCTGTCCTTCAGAGACCCCTGTAGTTATCTGTTCACTCAGTTGGAGGTAGAGGTGGGTAGCTGTGCAAATTCCCTCAGCAGCAGCTGTGGGTGTGGTGACAGGCAGACTTTATCTTCCCCTGCTACAGAGTGCACTGGGACACTGCAGCCAGCACCTGGTCCGGGAAGTGGCACAGGTGACCATTTTCTAAATATAACACCAATAGAACAGACACTAAGAACAACAATCAATAAGTGAGACCTTCTGAAACTGAGAAGCTTCTAAGAAAAAAACCAAACAAACAAACAAACAAACAAAAAGACAAAAAAAAATTTTTAAGGCATATATCGTCCCAAACAATTTAATGACTTTCAGAGTTTCAAAAATTTGTTAAAAACCAGGTGGTAGTGGCACATTCCTTTAACCCCAAACTGTGGGAGGCCAAGACAGGTGAATATCTATTAGTTTGAGGCCAGCTCTACTACAGAGTGAGTTTCAGAACAGTCAATGTTTGCAAAGTAATCCTGTTTGGAAAAAAATATATAACCCTGCATTAATTTATCAAATATAAGTTTATTAAGTAACTATTGTAGTTCATATGTTAGCTTTAAATATTGTGTATTCTGAAACAAAACATAAACCTTATTCCTTTGTTGCTCTTATTATGTGATATAGTTAAATAACTAGGTTGTTAGTTACAAACTATTAAAGACTTTTCCCTTCAGTTTCTTTTCAGATAATTATTATAACAAATACTGGTATCTCCATTTTAGAATGACAAAGATATAAAAATTAAAGATACATTATCATAAATGAAAACATGACTCTGTGGGGGTAGGATAGAGGGGAAATTTTCTAGCAAAAGGTATGTTTGCAGATAATACTTATAAAAGTTGAAAACAGAAATGTACCAGTATAAACTAAGTATATTCTATATCCCACAAGATAAATAACCAAGGCTTTGCCAAGTGTAAAGTATGTTACTGGGTATTAAAACAACATTACATTTATCATGGTTTTAGTATGAACCAAAGCTGGTCACTTTTTATACAGTAATTAATAGGGATGTTATACTTTCACTAGGATTTTATAGCAACCATTTTCTTGGGGCAATTTTCTTTTTTCTGTTAAGTATATATTAACAAATTCATGAACCCAAATATTACATTTTTTGGATATGTACATAAATGTTCTAGTCTTGATATTACTGGATAGGAAATTAGATACAAAAGTCTTAATAATTTCAGCAAATGTGTAAAGACCTAATTGTCTTTTCAGTCAAAGAAGAGGTCATAAAAGGCTTAGTGGGACTCTGTGAAAACATAGCTTAGTTGGGATAAATAATAACATTTAAGCACAAGACAAAACATAGTTATCAGTCTCCTTTGTACAATGTGCAAATAATAAAGGGTGTATTGTCTTAGAGGAGAAACTACTGATCTATTCTATTCTAGGTCTAGCCATCCTAGGATAACAAAGAGGAAAATAGAGCCACAATCTGTGATGTCATCAGCTACAGAGGGCAGCAAAGAAGAAACTAAATAAAAGAATAATTTCCCTACAAGTCTTACAGATGTCACTGACTTGCAGTCACCTGAGGAAAATCGATATTCTGATGGCTATTTCCCTGACTTTATGTATGGCCCAATATTTAGAAAATTACATGTAACATCCTGCCATGTATTTGTTATTGCATGTGTTGGAGTACATTAATATTTTAAAGAACAGTTTTTTTCCCAATACAAGATTGTTCAAAATAAGGATGTTTGGAACTTACTGAAAACTAAATATTGTATATTATACAATGTACTAAAGTAACATCTCATAGCCTGAAAGTTTCTGTGGCCTACTGGCCAGTTCTACAACAACTTAATTCCAAACAATCACACAAAACCTCATATTAATTATATTAATTAAAAAGTGTTTGGCCTATATCTCAGACTCATTACCAACTAGCTCTTATAACTTAACTCATTCCATTTTATTAATCTATTGCATTGCCACATGTTCTGTGGCTTTGTCTATATTCTATTACATCTTGCATTCTGGGTGGCAGCCTTCAGCATCTCATTCTACCACACCATCTTTATTGTATTTATCTCTGCTGAAATTTCGTGCTTGCTTCTAAGCTGCATTTCTATAGGCCCAAATACCTTCTATATTGACAAATAGTAATAAAGTATATTTACAGTGTACAGAAAGACATTCCAAATTAATAGCTAGCAAAAATAAAGCACCCAAGATACTTGGTTATTATTATTATATATGTACATATATATTATGATACACACACACATGTATATATATATATATATATATATATATATATATATAAACATATAAAATCACTTTAGGCTTTAGTTCACCCCCTTTTGGATAAAATTGTGATCAAGGGAAAAAATATTTTCCCCAGATTACTCTTTTATGTAAGTAGGGCCTATTATGTATAATGACCTATAACCTCAAAAATACATGTTTTATTTGTGGTATTTACCTTGTACACTTCTCTTTATTCTTACAATTAAATAAAAGTAACCCATAGACTGTCAGAGAATACCGGTTCATGGATTCCTGTATATTAGCATACTCATCTTTTTATTTATCAGTTTCACATGTCCTGATCACCATCTTAAGATGATGAATGGAGTAAAAACAAACTACATTGATATATGTACTGTAAAATATTCAAAATATTAACATTCTCTAAAGTTTTTTCAAGTTAGTAATTTCAGTTGCAGGTGAAAGATGAAGCTAGCTAATGAGAATAAGTGAATACATAATGAAGAAACATTAAAAAAATCTTAAATTATAAATTTGAAATTTGTACCATTTAAGATATAAGTTGGATATAGTATAGTCCCTTTTTCTAATAAGCAATATAATAATCTGAAAAGTATGAAATTAAAATATGCAAACAGGGAGTGAAATAGAGAGAGCCCTCAATTCAAATTCTAAACAATTGTGTAGTAGTAAATCAAGCCTGGGCTCTGGCAACTATAACATATTAGCTCTTTTTTTCTGAAGATAATTAATAAACCTCCAAATAATAAAAGCTCAGAGCCTAGATTCTGATGGTCTTATAAATTAATTCTCTAATTTAAAGAAGCTGCGCTAATACTTTTCAGGTTTATATTAGCAAAAGATATTTTTATTTCTAGAGCAACCAAGTTGATTCAGTGGGTATAGTTTGATGCTGCTTTGTAAACCTGGTTACCAGAGTAAATTCTGAAACCATGTAACAGGAGTTAACTGACTCCAAACTATTGTACTCTATCTTCTATATACTCACAATGTCATGTGTGTATGCCTCTACGGAAGTTATATACACACCCAATGGACACAAAGAGAGAAAAGAGATAGGTGAAGAGAAAAGAAAAAAATCTTTAAACTCATTTTAGTAATATAACATCACTCAAAACCAGAAAGCTATACTATAAGAGAAGAATAGGGTAATGTCTCTGAAAAACACAGGTAAAATTCCTCAACAAAATATCAGCAAATTGAACTGAACCAGACACTTACGGAACCAAGCACTATCATAAACTAGGATTTATCTCTGTAATCATGGAAGATACACAAGTCACCATATTTGATTTACAGCATTGGCAAAATGGATAAGAAACATTTACTGTGTGCTGAAGACCATTGGATAAAACTCAATGTCCTTTCATGACAAAAAAAAAATTACTGAAGAACTTCATTATAGAATGAATGTACTTCAACTTACAAAAGACATGAATTATAAGCCTACAAACAATATGTTTTCAATTTTCAGTATTGGAAAAGCTAATGAGAAAAAAACAAGTAAAACAAATGAAGTGATAAGAAACCAAGTAGGTAAAGAAGATTCTAATTTATCTTTGAATATCTTAAATGCAGAATGTTTAAAAACTGTTACATTGCTTAAAATTGTTAGAACTCATAAACAAAATCAGCAAAATTTCAGTATAAAAAATATCAAGCCCAAGTAAGTTCAAATATTAATAATAAACTAAGAAAATAAGAAAAATTCGTAACCACAATAGTATCAAACCAAATAATGTGCTAATTAAAAATTTAACTAAGGAATTAGGAAAAAAATATGCTGGAGACATGAAACATCAAAAAAGAAATCTGAGGAGAATATAAATAAATTCAAAGTTTTCTCATGAACTGAAAAATATTTTTTAAAAATACTAAGTACACAAATTAACCCATACATGAAATTCTTAAACCAAATCCTGTAAGATTTCTCATATACACACACAAACACACACACAATACAAAAAAAGCAATTATGGGCAGAGTAATATTGCCCTGTTGTGAACTGTTTTCACAAAGGCTGAATGCCCAATAGCTAGGCAGGAGAAGGACAGGCAGGGTTGCCAGCTACAGAGAATAAATAGGAGGAGGAAGAAGCACAAGAGAATAAGAGAAGTAAGAGAAAGCACAGGGCAAGAACTGGCAGATTCCAGCCATAGATAAGCAGTGAAAGAAAAATATACAGTAGTAAGAAAGACAATAAACTTTGAGGCATAGGTAGATTAAAGAAATGTTAATTTAAGTTAAAAAGAGCTATCCAGAAATGTGCCTAAGCTAGGCTGAACCTTTTAAACTAATAATAAATCCCTGTGTCATGATTTGGAAACTGGTTGGTGGCCCAAAACAAAAAAGCTTGGTGCGTAAGTGTCTCAAGAAATTAAAAATAGTATTCTATGTGATCAAAAAAATCTAATTTCTGTGTACCATAAACAATGAAATTGATAGAAATAACTTAAAAACAGAGATCTTGATGTCTGTTATAGCACTGATCATAGAGGTAAGCCAATTTAAAAAAAAAAGCCAAATGATTGCCAGCATATAAACTGATAAATAATAAAAAGGAAAGTCTTGTCATTGATGATGACATTGATAAACAAAGAGAACATTGAGCTAAGTAAAACAACCCAGGCACAGGAGAGTAAAGCTGCATAGTCACTTATAGGTAGCATCTAAAGTCATCAAACTCAGAGAAGCAAAGAGCAGGGAGATGATGTAAAATGTGGGTCATATGGTACAAGCTTTTGGTTAGGAGTGTGTGAGGTTCTGAAATATAACATCATGATGGTGCAAAAATAAAGCATTGTGTGCTTGAAATTCACAGAGGTTAAGATTTTTTCAATTTTTATTATATATATACACTCTATATATAAACTATATATATTATATATATAAAACAATGTTATCATTCCCTTATTCCTCTCCTTCCAAACTTGTATCCCCTCCCTAGCTCTCTTTGAAACTCATAGCCTACTATTCTTTATTATTCTTAAATATATACATAAATAAAATATAAATGCAACCTACTGTGTGCATTTTGCTTGCTTATGTGTATATATTTTAGAGATGACCACTTAAAAATCAAATATATATAATGTGGCCCATGTTTTTTGACTACAAAAATGAGTATATAGTGTGTGTAATTTGTATACTTCAACTTACTCAAATTATTATCTCTCTATTATTTATTTGAAATCCAAAATTTTAAATCTAAGGCCTGGAGTGTAATAGCTCAAATTATCTTTGACTAACATATTTAAATTTAGAAAATAAAAGAGTAAATTTAAATTTGGGATATGCTGAAAAATATTGGAAAAGAGTAATAAGTGAATATATTTCAAGATTGTTTTTAAAATCATTTATTTTAACCTTTGAGATTGTCAAGTAATTGCACAATTTCCCCTTTCAGTTTTCCTCTTTCAAACCGTCTTATATAAGTAAACACTTTTATCATTTTGAAATTATAATATAAATTTCTCGCTTACCTTTCTGACCCCCAAATCTTTCTCTATTCACTTTTATATATTTCTCCATATATATATATATATATATATATATATATATATATATACATATTCAGAAAAGAGAAGGACTCCCAGGAATATCAGTTGAACACAGCATAACAAAATGTCATAAAACTAGGCACAAACCCTTATATAAAGGCTGGCTAATGCAACCCAGTAGGAGGAAAAGGGACCCACAGCTGTAAAGTAAATCAGAGACATACCTTCACTCCCACTGTTAGGAGTCATTAACCTTTCCTTGTTGTCTGTCTCTGTTTCTGTCTCTCTCTGTGTCTTTCTGTCTCTCTCTCTCTGTCTCTCTCTCTCTGTCTCTCTCTCTCTCTGTCTCTCTCTCTCTCTCTCTCTCTCTCTCTCTCTCTCTCTCACACACACACACACACACACACACACACACACACACACACTCCTAAATTTAATCTGTTCATTTGTTTTTAGGACTGACCATTTGGTATTGTATTACCAATTGGCATGCTCATCTGTGATAAACAGTATTTCTACATCTTTCAGCATTCCTTTGTTGCCTGTAGCTCACTGTGTAGGCTTGAGGCTTTGTGAGCTTTTTCTGTTCACTTTCTCATGTCTACAGGTATTGTCCTTGTTTGATTCAAAAGAATCTCAGAAGTTCCTGCTGTAAATGTCCAACATTAGATCTGTCATCAGCAGGTACTAGTCAGCCTTGCCCAGCATAGTCCTTAAAGTTTATGGTTAGATAACCTTTGGGACTGTAGTAAGTCTAGATATTTCCTCCATTAAAATGTAATTGTCTACTAAAATAGTTCCCTCTATATTCTGCTACTCCTCTAGTCCTTATTAAGAAACATCCACTAACAAGAGTTCATGAACCATGTTTATGCAATTCCTGAATGTTTATAAAAATCATAATTCTTTCCTACCTTATGTCAAAGTCCCCTGAAAAAATTAGAATGATATTACAAAATAATGAGTCTCTGCCCTCTAGAAACAGCAGCCAGAGCCTAGAAATCCTATATTTTTAAACACAAGGTTATTTAGGGATTGAGGTTAGGCAGACATTATAAATGATCAGGGGCCACTTCCACAATATCCTATCCATTACACATACAATTAATTAATATTATGATACAACTGTCACAATTCTTTTAGAATTAATATAATAATTTTTTAAACTAAGAACTGTACCAGTGAAGATCATCTCTTGTTGTTTGTTAATAGTTACAGTCTTGGTGTTGATGAAGTAGAGTACTATACATTGACAAGTAGCAGTTCTGAGGTAGTGACTGGCTAGAATTCCTGACCAGAATACCAGTGGATCTCATGATTAAGCAAAATGTTTTTCCCTATAGCATAGCATAACCAAGTCAGACCTTGAAACTAATTATTGGATGTTAAGTTGAAGACATCAGTTAAATGAAATATTTATTTTACAGAGCTTCTATAAAAGGGGCTCATATATACACAAAGGTCATAGGAGCTATCATCGGGGTGAGTTTATTAACTGGTGCTGCTGAACTGGGGCAATGGGAAAAACAATGACTTGGAGAAAATACTGGAAGAGGATAAGACACAATTAAGAAATTCTAACAAAGCTTTACAACAGTATGGGAATATATGATCTATAAAATGATGGTGTCTAAAGTATGCCAAAGGAAGGAAAGCAGACAGACAATAATGGATGATGACTCAGAGACAAAACAAAGATGTCATTCAATGGTAAAGAAGAGGAAGTTCTCATCTATTTGGACTTACATAGAGACAATTTGATTTGACCTTAGAGAAAAAGAATAGAACTATTGAGTCAGTGTTTTCTCTGAAGGTGTTTTGCACTCATGAGCCAGGATGATTGATCATGCTTTGGAGTCTACTCAAGGTGTTGACAAAATCCAAGTGCTGCTCAAAACTATTAATATAACTTTATGCTTAATGAGAAATCACAAAGCAATGCTAGTTCATCCCACACACAAATCATAAAGGATTGATTCACTTGCCTTTCAAAATATTCATTACAAGAGAATAAACTGATAACTTATTTGTGGAAAACAACATAAGCAAGATGTCCTATGTGTTTCTAGGTTGTGAATGATGAAAATAGATATGACAGACAAAGACAATCTAATGGGGAGGATAAAGGTATAAAGAGTCAAAAATCTTCCATACTATTTATTTCTCTTCATAGTCTCCTATAGTTGGTATGTTTAGACTTATGCACAAGCTTGTGTACACAAATAAAACTGCACTCTACCCCTCCATCTCCTTTTACTTTCCCCCTCCCTAAAATATGCAGAGCTACATCTGTGTCAATTGCTGCTTTATTCATAATAACCAGAAACTGAAACATTCTACATGTCTCTCAGCTAAGGAATGGATAAAAAAAAATGTGGTACATTGGAGCATTACTCAGCTGTTAAAAAAAATGGCATCATAACATTTGCAGGCAAATGGATGGAACTAGCAAAAATTATCCTGATTTATATAACCCAAATACAGAAAGACAAATATGGTATGTTTGTAATTAAAAGTGGGCATTAGCCTTTAAGTAAATGATAATATAGCTACAGTTCACAGACCCAGAGAGGTTAGGTAAAGAGGAGGACTCGGGGGGGGGGGATCCATTGACCTTTTTTGGGTATCAGACATTGAATAAATTTTGAAGGTGGACTAGGGGCCGGTGGGATGGGAGTGGGAAGGATAAAGTGTATAGGGTTGAAGGGAGTTAGGGCAGCAAGAAACAGCTGCTATGGGAGAACATTGGGGATTGATGTGGAAACAAGTGCAGCAGAAACTTCCTTGAATGTATGAAGGTGACCTTCATGAAGACTCCTAGTAATGAAAGGTGCAGAATCTGAGCTGGCCATGTTTTTTGTAGCCAGGAAAGGCATCCAGTGGGACTGGATCATATTTGTTTGAGTTGTTGGCTGAAGTGGTCCTGTAGAGATTATTAAACAACCCAAAGTGATGCTAGGACAGAAGGTCACTCTCTGAAAACTGACAAGGGTGCCCATTGCTGAGAGAGCCACTCAACTCACTGACAGTAGAGATGTGAAGCTGAAACCTGCATAGAACCTTCACTCCTATGTTCTAGTCTCTTTGGGACAACAAGGTACAAGAAGGTACTCTGAAGGCTGTGGAAAGAGAAATACAGACACCAAACAAGCCATAAAACCCTCTACCTACAATCTATCTTTCCTGCAAGATGTTCTGGGGCAATGATGGTACAGAACTTGTTGGGGTAGCCAACTAATGTCTACCTTAATGTGATATCTAGGTCATAAAAGGGAACCCATACTTGACACTGCCTGGGTGACTAGGAACAGAAGACTAGATATCTCAGAGACCTAGAGTAGAACAAAATACATCTGGCAGGAATGATTATGATGATGATGATGATGATGATGATGATGATGATGATGACATTATTCCTAATGATATTCTGCTATACTCATAGATTGGTATCTTGTCCAGTAATCATCAGAGAGGCTGCCTCCAGCAACATATGGGAATGGGTGCAGAGATACATAGTTAGACATTATACAGGAAGAGATTCAATACAAAGGAAGTCTCCATTGGTCCCCACTCTGTTCCCAAGACCCAAGAACCTGGTAGAAGATAGGCAGGAAAGATTGTAGGAGTCAGAAGAGATAGAGGGCACCAAGAGAATGTGCCTCACCAAATCTACTAAGCAGAGTTTATGTGAGCTCAGAGACTGAAGCAGAAAGCACAGGGTCTACATGGCTCTGCACTAGGCTCTTTGAGTTTATGGTATGGCTGTTAGTTTGGTGTTTTTATCAAATTAGACACTTTTGTCTACTCGTTGAACCCTCTTCCTCCTATTAGGTTGCCTTGTCTAGCTTCAATATGAAGGATTTATTTCCCTTGTTTTATTTTATCTTGTTTAGACCTGTTTGGCTATCATCTCTTGGAGGCCTGTTCTTTACTAAAGGAAAAACAGAGTTGGGGGGTGAAACTGGGGGGAAAAGGAAGTGGAGGGGGGACTGGGGGAAGTAGAGGGAGGAGAAATTGTAATTGGGATGTATTATATTAGAGAAGAATTTATTTTCAATAAAAACAAATAAATATTTAGAAAGTGGCCACCCGTGCCAATGTGTTGGAGGGTATTTGCCACTTTCTTTTCTATCAAGTTCAGCATAGCTGGATTTAGGTTGAGGTCTTTGATACACTTAGATTTGAGTTTTGTGCAGGGTGATAGGATTGGATATATTTGCACTTTTCTACAAACTGTCATCCAGTTATAACAACAAAATTTGTTGAAGAAATCAAGTGTTCATAGATGTGTGTGTTAATGTCTGGATCCTCAATTTGATTCCATAGATCCACAAGTCTGTTTTTATGCCAGCACCAGTCTGTTGTTATTCCTGTAGCTCTATAGCTTGAAGTTGGAGCTGGGGATGCCTCCTGAGGTGTTTTTGTTGAGAAAAATTGTTTTGGCAATCTTAGGTTTCCTGTGATCCCAATGAAATTTACTATTGTTCTTTCAAAGTCTGTAAAAAAATATGTTGGGAGTTTCATGGGAATTGCATTGAATCTGTAGATTGCTTTTGGTATGATTGCCATTTTTACTATGTTGATCCTACCTATCCAGGAACATGAGTGAATAAAGTGATTTAGAACACACACACATACACACACACACACACACACACACACACACACACACACACACACACACACAAAACAACAAAACAAAAACAAAAACAAAAAAACCTTTTGGTTTGACTGTAGAAGCGTTGCTTAGCAGAAGTTTGTGGTGGCCATAGAGTATCTGTGAGCATTAGCTGTGACATACTGTGCTTTCTTCATTTGTAGCTGAGCCTAACCTGGCTTGAGGAGCTTTAGAGTTCATTTTTCATGTAATTTAGAGAAAAGAGAAGTTTTATTACTGTATGAAGATTTTTATTTTTGGTTTTTGTTGTTTGGTTTTTTTTTTATTTTTTATTTTATTTTATTTTATTTTATTTTATTTTATTTTTAGCTATCCTGGATGTTTTGCTCTTTTATATAAAGTTTAATGTTGATTTTCAAAAAAACAGTAAAAATAAATAAATAAATAAAACACAGAGCTAAAGTGCTATGTCACAACAGAATCTCCATGCTACTCTTTCATAAGATACATTCATGTCTATTTTAGGAAGGACTGACAGCTTAGGCCCATGGAGCCTTGTTTAGTGGCTAACAACTACAAAATCCAAGAACAAGACATTTTAAAAATCAGATATGGTTAACCATTAACTCTTTGTCCTACTAAAGACTGTGAAAATTGGTTCAAAATACTTTACTGTTGTGTAGCTACAATGTTTTGTCAACATGGGGACTGATAATTTCTAGCATTTGAGTTAACAATCTTTGTGATAGCATTTCACATTCAGTCTGCCCAAATTTACTTTGCTGTTTAATATCCGGTATGGATTTGAAAAATAAATGACCCCATTTCTCACTGTATTTATGCAGGTTAATGTGCATATTCTAATTCTTCTTTACTTTTGGGTTTTTCCTCTTTGGAGTCTCTTGTATTATCTTAGAGACAACTATAACTTCTGAAACATTTATGAACTAACTTCTTACTTCAATATTCCTAGGTAATTTTGTACAATTCTAGTATTTCACATACTATAATGGTTTACATAATATTTCCTTAAGCTACTTCACAACAGAAAGTATTTGTTTGCCATATATTTCAAATTCATAAGACAGAGTGTTTAAAAGAAATATCAGCAACTGTTAAAAATGAAAAGGAGACAAGAACATATTCACTTACATTGGAAGTCTTACATCCTTTTAACTAAGTAAGATAGTTTTTCAGGGCATAGAAAGAAGATCATTTCAACATGGTGGAACCAAGATGAAAGTTTATATTTTTATGATTTTATGCAAGTCAAAACTGTAAATGTATTAATAATGAATTTGTGTCAATTTGTAAGTCATGTGTGATTTAATAATGAGAAAGAGTAATTTTCCTTTTTTTTTCCCAAACTTTATTTATTTATTTATTTGCCTTGGTGTTTTGCCTGAAACTGGAACTACAGACAGTTGTGAGCTGCCATGTGGGTGCTGAGAATTGAACCCTGGTCCTCTGGAAGAGCAGTCAGTGCTCTTAACCTCTGAGCCATCTCTCCAGCCTAGAGAAAGAGTAAATTTCAAAATAGATCTGTAATATGATTAGGGAAGCCCTCATTTTTACTTCCTGATCAAATTTTTTTGCTTATAAACTCAGGCAATTGAACAGAAAATTATTTGCAATCAGACTCACATTTTGCAGAAACGTGTGTGCTGTGCCTGTGTTCTCTTTTCTCAGGCTCCACATGGAGAAAAATTTTCGAATAGAATATCTAGGTCAATCCTTTCTGTATACTGTGAATATGCTACATTACCACTTGTTAATAAAGATGCTATTTTAGCCTGTGGCAAGACAGTTTGGAGGCAGGTAGACAATCCAAACAGAGATGTAATGGAACACAGGTAAAGCCACTGAACATGGAGCAATACAATAGACAAATATAGGTTGAGTTAAACTGTAAGAGCTAGTTTGTAATGATCATAAACAATAGGCCAAAAGGTTTGTAATTAATATAATTACTTTATAAGCAGTTTCAGGATCAGAAGTGGGAGAGCTTTGTCTGAACCAAGGGACCTGTACAGGACAGAAAAAAATTTAGGCTACCGATATCTGTGCTCTACTTATACCACATGGTAATCTAGATTGAATGTAAAATTTAGTGAAAATAAAAAGTCTCCTCATTTTAAGCTGCAGGCATGTTTCATTATCTGTTCTCAAACTATTGTTTAGTTAAAGAGTTCCACATTTCCCCAGGTCTTTTGTTGTCAGTACTTAAGCAAAATTCTTACAGAATCAACAAAAGATACAGTGAAGGAGTTAAAGCAAGACACTAGATTTTTAGAGATTCAGAAACATCTGTTGCAATGAATGCATATGTACACTCACCCAGTATCTGTTCCAATGCATGCATGTATACATGTGCACAATTGGATATATACCACTGTGTGTTTTCCATAGCCCTGGGGATTCTTTCCAAAATGCACTAAAGACCACTCTAAGTTCATTTGCTATTCATTTTTAGTGTTTGAAAAAAAAACACATAGAGAGGTCATAAGACCTTGTGACAAAAAAAAAGGAAAATGTCCTAATGAATGAATTGCTTTCTAATTCATACAGTCCAGTTGTAATAGTTCATAAAAAGTCTTTGAAACTCTCTCCAGATACATTGGGATTACCTTGGAAAAGTCCACTGAACATATTTATTTATATTTATGGGAACACATAGAATACAGTATAATATGGACATTTAGTGCTGGACTATAAACAAGAAAATCTGTAACAAGTACATGTGTGATGTCAATAGGATCTCTTTACTTTCTTTGTTGTGAATGTCCCTTTTCTTCAATAATTTAGTTGCTTTTTTCTTGTTCCTTGAGACAGAATTTTGTTGTCCAGCCCATGTAACCTGGTTCTTCCTATGTAGTCCAATATTGCATCAAATTGATAACCCTTTAGCCTCAGGCCATTGGGTGTTGATACTGCATTACTTTACCACCATGGATGACCCTATTATAGTCTTTAGACCAGAGTGACTGTTACCCATTAAGGACCAAGTTATGTTTATTTTTACATTTTTCCTAATTAATCTACCAGACATCACTTAATTATCTCTCTGTTCACATAACTACAATATGTTTACCTGTTAATGGGTCACTAGTTGTTTCAAACGTATTACTTTCTCTTTCCCAAATAAAAATAGATGTTGAATCGGCAGTTTGACTTTCTATCTTTCTCTTGTTACCCCAAGGAAATTAGGACTATATAAAATGTCTTGCATATCTCCATATATCATTCTTTTATGCAATTTCTCTTCATTCATTTCTTTAGTAGTAGTATAAACAGAGAAGTATAACATAGAAAGGCTGCTTCCAGGGAATTCATCACTTTCTTTGTTTCCTGTGGTCACCTTTTTTTCTAGACATCTTTTCTAGAAAGCTGCAAAAAACTTACAACTGGCATTAACAACTAATTATATCCTCTCCACGTTTTTTTTTTTTTTTTTGAGAACTAAAAGAAAATTTTCCCTTCAGTTTTCAAGTATTACTTTTGTTCCCCATGGCTCCACAAAATAAGTGGACACTGTTCTCCATCAACATCTACCAACTCTCTCAGAAGTCAAGGATGTGATTTGGCTATCCAGAGGTTTGAAATAACTTAAAACAGTCAGGTACTGTACCACCAATTGTGCTTCCATCCCACTAACCATAGTTGATTTTTTTACCCCATCTAGTTTTAAGATCATCCTCCTTGATAGAAAAGGCAGAAACAAAATAGAAGTTGAATGGTTCTGTGATTCTTTGCTCTGTCATCTGATTTCTTGCCATCCAGCCTAAGCAGTTGGGTTCAACCCTTTTCTTTATTCTTCTTTGACACCAAAAGAGGCTTGCACGACTTGTATTGAGAAAGAAATTGAAAACTGCTGTGAACATAGAAAATTGGACTGCAAAGCACAGATTGTATCTAGTGCAATAGGAAATGGAGTGAGAATATTACTAATTGCTAGATCAAATTTACAAAGAACAAAAGGCAAGAATGAAGCAAGTAGCAAAAATATATTCATGTGGAACAATTAAAAAATCAGTGGTGACACAATTTTGAAACAGGAAACTCATGTTCTAAGCAAAGCATGATTCCTCCTCCAGTTAATAAGAATTTAGCATGCTGTACTGTACAAAATGACTTTATAATGTCATTTTCACATCTATTGTAAAAGCATAGTAAAAGACAGACCAAAGAGCCACAAAGACAATGTAATGACAGACTGGCAATAGCTTTCCAGACCCACAGTGCTGAAATGACGCTCCCAAATTTGCATCTGGCTGCTCTTCCCAGTGCTTGCAGACCAAAGATTAGGGAAGTAACAGTTTTCATCTCTTTGTTCATTTAGCTTCTTTGAGGGTCAGTATGCTTGACTATACACCTGACACATTATAATCTGGTGTATATATATATATACCTCATACCTTCTGCTGCCATGAAGGTAAGTCCTTCTGTGGAGAACTGAAAGCCATGATTTTTATAAATTGCATTTTCAGATATTAAATAAGGTGAGATGTTTTTAAAATAACTAAAATATGGTAATAACTACCACCTGAAAGACAAGAAGCATGCTGTGGAAACTGCCAGTTCGCATTCCAGGATATATACACCATTTATTGCACAGTACTACAGAGACTATAAAAAGTCAATGTTTCTAATATTAAAATCATCTTATCAAAATGAATGATTTATGACTGACAGACTTGTGTCATTGTTGCTTTGCTGCACACCTTCATAAACATTATATATTACATTTTGCAAAGGATGCTAAGCATGGCAGGATAACATGAACCTATCGTTCCAGCACTCAAGTGGACTTAGGATATTCAATCATCAGTTCAAAGCTGGACTGGGATAAATAGCATGATATTTTTTCTCAAAGAATATCTTGTCCTGGATAAATTATTACTCTTGTTTTGTAAAATAATTAAGAGTTATTAAGCAGTATTCTCAAGGCTAATACGTGAAATATAGCATGCGAAAAGTAGAAAATAGATTTAGTGAGTAAAGTTGTTTGCCATTCTTTTTTACTATCTAACAGCAAAGGCGAGGGCATGAATTGTTACCTACATAATGTGCTTCACTGTAGTAAGAGGTTTCTGACCTGTCTGGCCTATGATCTAAACCTGCAGACTCACAGTCCCACAGAAACACACTGAGGCTCATAATAATTGCATTCTGCTTGGCCTGTGGCTCAGGCATATTACTAGCTAGCTCCTGCATCTTAATTCAACCCATTTCCATTCATCTGTCTTGCCACATGGCCCATGGCTCACCTGTGTTACTCTTACATGTTGATTCTTGAGAAGCTGATGACTTTTGACTCTGCTCTCCCTCCCCTATCAATGCATTTATTTCCCTGCCTAATTCTAAGATGCTTGCCATAGGCCAAGATAGTTTCTTTATTAATGATATTCGCAGCAATACATCCCACATCACTTCACCATTAGGCTTCCAATATGGTCCAATACTTGCCACTCTAAATCATACAAGATTTTATTGAATATATATATATACTTGTACATTAATATATTACCATTTTCACTAGAATATCATGCCTTACATATAAAACCTCATGAGTCAGGATGATTAGATCATCCTTGATTCACCCTATTTACTCCCATGATTTTTATCTATCCCATCAATTCAGCAGTTATATTCTAAAATCAACTACTACTATGAGGATAAAAAAGTAAATATCTGTTTGCTTATTTAAATAGACAAAAATAATGAATATTAACAAAGCTAATATTTACATATATTTTAAATATTCAAATATAGATATGTATCTATAACATACAGAGATCAGAAATGTATTATTGATCCTTTTCATTAACAGCATAGTTAATTAATTATTATTAATTAACAGCATAGTTCTGATTATGTACATAGCCCATATTCCTATGTAAGACTATAAAAATATTAGCTTTAGTATAGAAAAAAGGAGCACTGTATTGGAATTTCATCTTATAGAAAATCATTTATAAAACTTTCCATCAGACAGTAATGACAGCAATCTAAGACAATTTCCTAGGAACTTCACAGAATCGGAAAGTAGATAAAAAGATTATATTTTTACATTATTTCTTGTATCATTTTCACATTCTTCCTCAGTGAATTAGACATTTAGCTAAATAATATATAACATAGATTACATAATGAATCCTTTCATGAAAATCCTAAAGTAACAATATTTATTATTACCATTTCTATACTGAAAATCATGGTAATTAGAGAAAAAAGAAGACTTTAGTTTTCAAAGTTTCATAGGATATACTGAAAGTGTAGCAGATGTCAGATATTCAGAAAAAAGCATATTATGTTCAAAATAAGACAAAAATTCTCTAATAAAGTTAAATGTTGAAATAACATAGGTACACAAATGATAGTAAGGATGTTATTTTAGTTTTGGCTAAATGCCATGATGTCTAGCTCATGACCTTAGGAAGTAAATACATAAATCTATACACTTGATCCATATCAAAATAAAGCAAGCTAGGGGACTCTTACAGAACAGCGTAATCAATAGAGGAAAAAAGGTGAGAACATTAAAGCATGGTTGATTTTTATTTCTTTACTGAAAAGGATCAAAGAGAGGATTGTCTTGTCTCCTTCTACTTTAGAGTAAAAACAATAGTTGGCATAAAATAAACTCCATAAGAAATAATTTAGTAATCTTCACAGAGATGTTGCAAGGAACATGGGTTAAGAAATTTATTTCTGTTAGGACAGCCCAAGACAGAATCCATATTCTGGATGGCTTAGCAGATAGGATTTACTCTCTTAGGTTTCTGGAGGTTAAAAGACCAAAATTAAAACAGTAGTAGTTTTGGGATTTACAGAGGTCTCTCAGTCAGAATCTGCAGATGTTCCTCCAAATCAGGTCCTCTTTATACTTTGCTGAGTGTCTGCAATCCTAATTCGCTCTACTTGAGCACACTGGTCACAATAAATGATTCTTCCTAATGATCTCGGTTTAATTAACTTCTTTAAATATTGTTTCTAAAAATGTGGTTAGATTCTGAAGCACTAAATGCCAAGTTCTGAGTCACTGAGGTTTAGAACATAATATTTTAGGTAACATTTTTAAATACATAATTAAAAACTGCCATCTAAATAATGTTTTTTTTTCTTGATAAGGAGAGAAAAAATACAAACATAAGTATAATAATAAAATTCATAAAAGTTTTGCTACAGTTATAAATGGCTCATGCAAAATAATCAGATAAGTTTAGGGCCAACAAGATGACTCAAGAAAAATATTCCTGCTGTGCCACCATGTTGACTTGAGTTCCATTTCTGGTACCTACATAAAAGCAGAAAGTGAGAATGCACTCCACAAAGTCCAAGTCTTCTCTCTCACCTGTATCATGGCATGTGAGTACAAACATACACACACATCATCTGTAGATGTGTGTGAGAGTATACACATACATATACACAACCACATACTACTAATAGATTAATTTAAATAGAAATACTTAGCCATGGACCCTAAGAGGGATGTGTCAATTTCCCTGGGAAGGGAAAATAGATATTTCCTGGATAAAATGGGGGTGAGAGGAGGGGATAGTTAGATGGGAACATGAGGGATAGGGATGGTTCAGTTTGGAGACACAAGCATAAAGTAGGAGGGGGAGAGTAGTGAAAGAGATATCTTGACAGAGGGTCCATTTGGGGATTAGGGAAAAACCTGGTGCTAGGGAAACTCGAAGGAATTCACAAGGGTGACCCCATCTAAGATTTGTAGCAGTAGTGTAGAGAGTACCTGAAATGGTTTTCTCCTATAGCCAGGCTGGTGACTACCCTAATTGTCACCAGAGACTCTTCATCTAGTCACTATTGAAATCAGATGCGGAGATCCACAGCCAAGCACTGAGCAGAGCTCCTAGCAGCCAGCTGAAGAGAGGGATGAGGTATTGGATAATCAACAAGAGTCAAGATCATGAAAGAAAACCCATAGAGACAGCTGAGCTCCAGGTCTCCCCACTGACAGCTAAGGAGCCTGCATAGGACCTAGGTCCTCTGCATGTGGGTGTCTCTTGGGCAGCTTGGTGTGTTTTTAGCATCCCTAGCAGGTGCATCAGGACCTGTCCCTAGCTCATGAGCTAGCTGGCTTTTTGGAACCTATTTTCACGCTGGGATACCTTGCCCTGCCTTGGTGAAGTGGAGGAGCAGCTTGGTACAGCCTTAATTTGCTGACTCCTGTGGGAGGAGGTCCATTTCTGAATCAAGAAGGAGTAATTGGGCACAGGATAGATAGGAGGTGGGGGGTGAAAACGGAAAGAAAAAGGGGAAGAAAAATCGGGTAGGTATGTAAAATTAAATGAAAAAAATTAAAAATGCCTAAAAGAGAATGTAGTTGTATAACAAAGGTATTTTTGTTGAGTGTGGTGAGAAAAATTAACGGGCACACCATGTGAGACATTGTTTTCTTTTAGTCATGAACAAAATCTATCTGATGGGCATTTCTTATTACACATTTCACATGAAAACTACTATTTGACCACAAAGGCAAAGGAACAATAGAGAACTTTCTGGTTCTTTAGCTTTCTGAGAGAAATATATCACAGGCCAATAACTGGAACAACTAAACAATTCTCCATCTTCCAACACATAATTTGCACTTGTGACATATTTCAAAAGAAAGAGAAAAGAGAACAAGCTGGAAATTTACCAATCATAAAACAAAGACATGGATAATAAAAGCCTGATAGCGATTGGATTATTCTTGCAGACAAACTATATATCAAAAGACCATGCCTTGGTTCTGAGGACCAGCTCCCAAATTTATATGATGTAGCAGTGTTTTAAATCCTGTCCTAAAATAAATGACCAATGTCTAACTAAAAAAGAAAGGAGAAATGTGAGATTTTATTAGCAGTGAGTATAGCCCACATTGAACTCCAAATATAATATTCTTAATTCTGTTCAATAAATAACATTAATACTACCTTTTGATTGTTTTTACTTTTAATTAACATAACAAATATGAAAAATTATATCTAGCAGAAACACTTTATACTTTTAAAGGGGGCAAATGCAGAGTCATGAGAAACAGTGAATATAAGCTTTCGGATAGATAGATAGATAGTATATGTCTGTCTCTGTCAAAAAAAATGGAATTCTGACTTACTACTTGAAATTGATAACTGTTAGTGACCACATTAAAAGTGTGGCGAAAACCCCACAATTTTCTTTTAATTTCTATGTATTTTCCTTAAGAGCATTCAAGTCCCCATCCTACTCTCATGAGAATCATGTAGGTTCATGTACAGTGTGCTTGAAAGATATAAATCACACATTGCATTACTTGTTAGTGCTTAATTAAGCAGAAAAAATTAAGTTCAATGAATTACAAAATCAAATTTAAAACACATCAGATTTTACATTAGGAAATAAATATCTGGGCATGAAAACCTTCAGCAATTAGGAAATGTGTTTCATATCCTACATTGGAGAAAGTCACAGGGTGATTATTCCATGCAATTACAGAGCTAGAGAGATCTTGATTTGAAAGCAATACTATACCAACAAGAAAATCACTTTGCATAGCTAGACTTCAATTTTGCAGTCTGTCTAGAATACTTATGTTGGAGAGACTGTCTGTTTTTGCAAAGAGCCCATGTTGAGTGACTAGAGAGAAATCTAATGAAGTCTGTCCTATATTACTTTTGTAGGTAATGCCTATAGAAATGAGCTTATTTGCACAAAATGGACTCAATTAAAAAGTTTGCAAATAACCTGCAGCACTGATGTATACAAACACAGAGTGCATGATGTGATACTCTGCACTGAGTTCCAGCAGCCGATGGCTCTTCCTTCTCAGACTTCATTCATCAATCTGGGGTTAGGTAGTCCTAACTCCTTCAACATATCAAATAAGTGTTCTTCCAAAAACCTTACTAAATTTAATGAAAATGGTAAAAAAAAAAAAAAATGACCTGATGTGGTGAGAGGGGGAAGGGACTTTGAATAAGGATATACAAGGATAGAAAGTGTGACTTCCTTGTCTAGTTCCTGACTTTAGTGGGATTGCTTTGAGTTTTTCTCCATTAAGTTTGATACTGGCTGTCAGCTTCTTGTAAATCGCCTTTATTATATTTAGGTATTTTCCCTGTATTCCTGATCTCTCCAGGGCTTTAATCATAAAGGAGTGTTGGATTTTGTCAAAGAGTTTTTCCGCATCTAAGGATATGATCATGTGGTTTTGTTCCTTTAGTTTGTTTATATGATGGATAACATTTACAGTTTTTCGTATGTTAAACCAACCCTGCATTTCTGGGATGAAGCCTACTTGGTCGTGGTGGATGATATCTTTTATACATTGTTGTATACGGTTTGCCAAAATTTTGTTGAGAATTTTCACATCAATATTCATGAGGGAAATTTGTCTGTAATTCTCCTTCTTTGTTGTGTCTTTGAGTGGTTTGGGTATTAGGGTAATTGTGGCCTCATAAAAGGAATTTGGCAATATTCCTTCAGTTTCTACTGTGTGAAATAGTTTGAGGAGTAACGGTAGTAATTCTTCTTTGACTGTCTGGTAGAATTCGGCACTAAAACCATCTGGACCAGGGCTTTTATTTTGGGGGAGGTTTTTAATGACAGCTTCAATTTCCTTAAGGGTTATAGGCCTGTTTAGGTAATTAATCTGATCTTCATTTAATTTTGGTATATGGTGCCTGTCCAAAAAGCTGTCCATTTCTTCTAGGTTTTCCATTTTTGTGGAATACAGATTTTCAAAATATGATCTGATAATTCTCTGTATTTCCTGGGGGTCTGTTGTTATGTCCCCTTTTTCATTTCTGACTTTGTTGATTTGAACACTCTCTCTCTGTTTTTTATAAGTTTGGCTAAGGGTTTATCTATCTTGATAACTGGATCTGAATTGTGTTTTGGATCTTATTTTCATTGTCATGTAAGTCTTATAATTAGCTACTGAATGTTAAACTCAATAAAAGAGTGAAGATAAATTGAAGTAACAACTGAAAATGGTGTGTGTCAAATGCTGGTTGTTCCATAATCCCTCTACGGATAGAAAGTGGTAACCATTATGGCTTTTTTGACATTATTTGTCTTCTCACACTTTAAATGCTCTTTGAAGTCTTGTTTTCTTCACTAGACTATAGAACCTATGTGTATAAGTTCACTGATCTTCATTTACCATTGCAACCCTGAAATGAAGTAATATTTATTTATTGACATAAGAAATTATTAGTTTGTCAATGCCAGGGTGTTAATTAGATGCTTGTTTCAGAACCATTCCATCCCACTTTGTGATCAAGAACACTCTGCCCATAGAAGCAACGGAAATCATTTACATCTCTGCTTCTAAGAGAACATTGTCAGCTTTAGCTTTACGTTAGAATATCCGAAATTGGATATTGCTATATCCAGGGGAGATTCTCATTGTTTTGTTGATCTCCTCTTCCTAACCTAATAAGAGAAAAATTTCTGTCTTGTAGATCAACTTATCAAGAGAAAAGGCTTTAATCAAAATCTTAGAGGGTAAACTGTAAAATCCTGTGAAAGTTAAAAGAGAGCATGACATTTATGTCTAGAATGAGAAGCGTGAGGAAACCTGAAATACAATGACTTGGCACAGGAAGACTGAATTGTTTATGCTTATACACATATATATCTTATTAAAGACTTGAAAATTTCAAAACAATATTTTGAATAAATATATTTCTTCTTTTTCTACCTTTATTTACCAAATAAGAGTAAAAAAATAAACTCATATTAAAAACTATTCTATAACTATGACCCTGTGAGTAATAAAAGTTTGGTGTTTTTTACCTTTAAAATGTATTTTTTTCTGCCTGGCTGTGGCAATACAGTTCTTAAATCTCAGTACTTTAGAGGCAGAGAAAAGTAGATTTCTATGAGTGCAAGGCCTACCTGGTGTGCAAAGCAAGTTCCAGGACAGTCAGGGCTTTTACACAGAGAAAAATCTATCAATGTATCTATCTATCTATCTATATTCCTGCTTTATTTTGTATATTTATTTATTTACTAATTTATTTACTCATTCCCCTTTTGTTTGTTTGTTTTTAATTTTGAGACTGAGTTTAATATAGTCCATGAGAAGTTGAACTCACTATATAGCAAAGGATGAGCTATCTGTCCCAGCACACTCTCATCCATGCCACCTGGCTTTATATTTTCATATTTAGCTTCTATCCACTTTAACTTTGTTTTTTTAAATGTTTAATAAAAGTTGAAATTATAATACATATAGAAAATAATTTATTTGCCTCAATAATAATGGATAATATTTTCTACTAATTATATGTTTGTACATGTATAATAGTTTTAGATATAATTTTACTTTTTGCAAACTTGTATTTTTAAATGTATAGGTGAGCATCAGTGTCCATGAGAGAAGGTACACCTGACAATGGCAGTGGTGTTAGATCTCCATGGACCTGCAGTTACAGGTGCCTATAAACTGCACAATATATTGGATGAGATTCAAACTTAGGTCTTCTAAAAGAGTAATTAGCATTCTTAACCACTGAAACAATTCTCTAGCACTTCATTCAGGTTTAATTCAGGCTTACATTTATGTATACAATACATTTATTTTACAGAAATCTGTGACTCTCAATCTTGCTTGTCAACTTGACTGTATCCAGGATGAACTGAATAGCAGCTTCTGGGTACAACTGTGAGGTATTTCCTCAGGTAGGTTATCTGAAGTGGAAGACTCACCCTAGATGTAGGGAGCATCTTCAGCATGGCAGCCTAGGAAAAAGGAAACTAAAGAATGAAACATTACATTCCTCCTCCTTATCTTCATTCTTGCCTACAAGCTCATTCATTTTTGCAGCTGATACTGTTCACTTTACTAATATTATAATCATCTTCTTTGGGATTCCAGTATATTTTGAAGATCTGCAGTTCTTCAGAAACCCTGTAAGCCAGACTGGGACTGTTGAGGCAGTTGTCCTTGTAGAATGAACAACTCTTGGGTTCTTCTGTGTGAGATATTCATCATAGGACTATGTTGTATTCATTCTGTCAATTCTGCTCCTCAATTCTGACTTATATAGGTCTCCCCATCTAACTCCCAAGTGAGAGATAAACAGTCATTGATGGCAAAAAAAAAAGAGACATAGGAAAGTCAATTCAAGATCCAGCTTCATGATCAGAAAAGCAAACTGCTCCTCTTTGTGACAGATGTAGCTTTTAATTGGCCTTGGAGCTACTGCTGCTGCTGAGAATGGTAATTGTAGTGGGATTATGTTTTCACATTGTAAATAATTGTACTGCCTAACTAATTTAATAAAAATGTTGATTGGCCCAAGGCAGACAGGAGGTGTGGGAGGGGCAATCAGACTGAGAAAATTCTGAGAACAAGAAAAACAGATCAGAGAAGCTGCAGAGATACTAGGAGACTCAGAGAAAAGAAGGTGAAATGCTGCTGAGAAAAGGTACCTAGTCACATGGCTGAACAAGATAAGAAACATGGGTTAGTTTAAGAGTAAAGAGTTAGCAAGTTATATGCCTGGGCCCTGGGCATAAAATTAATGTAAGTGTCTGTGTGATTCTGTGGGACTGCAAGTGGCTCCAAATCTCAGGGTTAGGCCCAAAAATCCGGGCCAGAAACCTACTACAAAAAAATAATATAAATAATAACTTAAAATTAAGACAGGATTTGGGAGGGAGATAATTAGGAGGGTGTCTGAAAAATGTAGGAGAAAACGGTGATGGTAAGTTAAGGTCAAAATGCTTCGTATACAAATATGAAATCTTCAACAAATAAATAAGAATATTATCTTAAAAATTAAATACCTACATAAACACTTTCTCACTGTAATCTGACTGTGCTTCATTGGGGCAGAAAGAGTCATCTGCTTGTGGTTTGCTGTCCACTTAGAGTAGGGTGTCTACCCTGCTCTGATACCTATCCACTCAGCACTGCTTTATAAAATATGTCCTTTATTTTCACTAGCAAATAAGTCTACTGCTTCTCATTCATTTTCCTACTAATGGAAACAAACACATAATGATTGTATGCATACAAATGCTAGAGTGTGTACTTAAAATTTTCTTCAATATACCTCAAGGACAATTTAGGACAAAACATTAGATATATAAAATAGCAGTAGGTTAGCTGATCTTGGAGATTATAAAAGTTATATTTCCAGTAGCAGTGCAGCACATTTCTCTTTTTAAACATCTTATCTAATAATTTCCATCATCAGAACTTTTTATTTTTGACATCTGACATGCTTCAGTTATTCTGTCATCTGGAATGTAGCAGAGAGGTGGGCAGACAAAGACTTCCCTCACAGCAATAGTCTAGATGCTTCTTTCTCTTTCAAAGGACAAAACTCTCTACCCATGTATGTTTGAAATTCCACAAGATAGAATAGAAGTAATATTGTGGAATATTATTTTAATTATGTAAAGATCTGTTGCATTTGTTTACCTTGCCCCTCTAAGGCACCTAATTGGTGTAAGAATAAGCTCAATGGCCAATAGCTAGGCAGGAGGCATAGACTGGACTCCCAGGCAGGGTGAGTAAGGAGGAGAACTAGAAGGAGAAGGAGGAATTTAGGCTCAGAGAAAGAAATGCCAGAGAGACACCAAGATCTAGCCAGCCATATAGACATGGAGGAAGCAGGAACGTAAGATAGCCAGAATGAAAGAAATGAAAAAAAAAAAAAAAGCCCTGAGGCAAAATGTAGATGAATAGAAACAGGTTAAGTTATAATAATTAGTGAGACAAACATAAACTAAAGGCCCAACTTTCATAGTTAATAAGAAGAAGTTCCCATGTCACTATTTGAGAGCTGATTGGTGTCCCAAAGAAAACCCTAACTACAAAAGAGAAAAACTCAACATAGGAGAAAACTTACCTAATGGAATCCCAAAGTATATTATAAGTCATTTACATGTCCCAACATGAAAGAAGCATTCTAAATCTCATCTCAAAGGCAAATAATAAAAGAAAGGGTTATCAAGTTATTATCTAGGCAGTATTTTAACAAAGTCCTGAAACTATATGTCAAGGATGCTTTTCAAGGCAGTTTAACCTCATTTATCTTAATGTAAACTCTAATAGTACAGTGAGACTTCTATTTCTCTTGTATTGGCTATTATATCTCTAGGAGTGTGAAACAGCCCATTACCTTGTAGGACCTTACCAAATACTTGTTCATAAATAATAAATAAAGAAATGACATAGTTATTTCCATGTCAAAGGATGCCATTTAAAAAGTTAGGTATTATATTTCAAATATCATGTATATAAAAGGAAATGGCAGGACAATAAATCATAAATATATTTAATTCCTTCCAAGTTGGCTCTTCTGTCTATTCCTTGTTCTCTTCAAATACTAAATCTACTATTATTAGACTTATGAGTTACTGTAGTGGTAAAATTTGATAAGTTGAGTATGCAGTCTGTAAGAAAATTATTTTTATTTTTTAAATTGTACACATAAAGTTTGAAAATATCTCTGGTATAGCATATAAGTTGAAATATGTGCATTTTATGGAATGTTGAAGTCAAGCTGATATATATACTAGATATATATGTATATATATATATATATCATCCAAATTTCGTAGTAATAATAGTAAAATCCATTCTGTCAATAATTGAATCATGAAAAGCATTGTTAATATCTTAGTCATAACCATATTATATCTCTTGATTCTTCCAATAAAACTGAAATTTAGTTTATCCAATATCTCCACACTCTCTGCATCCCCCAGTAGCCTAGAAACCACCAACATACTCTGCTTTACAATGTGAGTTCTTAGGAAAATAGATTATAGCTTCATTTCTTCTTAAACAGAATATTTATGTATTTTCTGCATATGAGTCAGATCCCGTGGTTGCTGGTGGTTAGCCACATGTGCTTGCTAGGACTTGAACTCAGGACCTCTGGAAGATTATCAAGAGCTCTTATCTACTTAGCTATTTCCTAGGCTCCATTAGTCTCATTTCTAAAATACATTATGGATTTTCATAATATAGACTGTACAGTCAGTCCATATACAGAGGTCTAACTGGTTAAAGTTCTCCAAGAACTGGGCTGGCAAGACAGTTCATCATGTAAAGGTTATCTGGTGCCAAGCCAGACAACCTGAGTGCAGTCCCTGGCCCACATGGTAGAATGGTAGAACCAACTCTAGAAGTTATGAGTTGCATTCTGGTATCCACATGAGTATATAAATACACTCATAAGAAATAAACTATTTTTAAATGCTCAAGAACCTCTCCAAGTTCCTAAAACTATGGCAAAGATTATCTTGAAATCCCAGACACATGATTTGTGCTTTTAAGATCTTGCATATGTTTTCTCATGATGAATTCCAACTACTGGAAGGCCTTTTGAAAAAAAAAAAAAAAAAGCAGGTGAAGACTGCTCTGCTGTCACTCATTTTCAGTTGTAGCTCAAAGCCTAGGAAAAAATGTTCTAGACTTCGCTGAGCTGAGCAATTTTATATGCCATGGAGAGATTTGCTTCTGTTCTTTCATATAACCTCTAAAATGTCTTACAGGATTCCCTATATAAATAATTATATTGTATAAGTTAAAGTATATGTGCTTCATGTTAAAAATACATGACCTTAAAGTTGAAACAATATCCAGACATCAATAAATACATATGAAAATGAAAGAATGATTTCCATTTGCTTTAATGAACGTCTTTGCTAATAAAACATGTTGAGAGTCATAATACTATAATATATGGAATAAGTAATTATTCCTTATTAATAAGGAATGCATAGTAAGTGAGACATCCTCAATAAAACGTTTTATTTAAAAAGTGTAATTCATGATGCATGGATTTTCTAAGTACACAGCTGGTGCATCTGAAGAACTGAGGAATGATCTGTCATGTTGTTACACAAGTCTAAAATCAAACCCTTAGTGCACTTAAGACTGTTTATGATTGTTCCCACTACACCTTAAAATGACAGGTAAAATGCTCATCAAACTGATTTTGACAAAGGCAAAAAAAAAGGACTTCCAATTGTGGCTGTCTGCAGATAGATACATAATACTCTAACTAGAAACTTGTCATATCTATATTGTTCACTTCAGTGAGAGCATCTTGAGTGAACCTGACTGTTAGTCTATGGAATTAAGTGTCAAAAATTCCAGTTCACATGCTGAGGTGCTTTTCAATTGTGAAAGTACAATTAGTAATTCAAACACAGTTACTAATAAGAAATAATGGATGACTTTTTGGGAGCCTTGTCCATCATTTTCAATACATGCTTTCTCCTCTGCCTTACAACAATGATTCAGGTAAAGTTAATGCATAATGTTTCTGAAAGGACCCTATAAAGATTGAAGAGGGATATATGATCATGTGAAAATATTAGCTCAGCAATAAGAAAGGTCAAAAGTAACTACAACAAGGTGATTCCTTAATTTTAGAGAGTGGCATAGTAGATCTTGGTTGTACATAATCTCTGGACTCTGATTAAGAAGAGCTTGTATTTTTAGCACATAGAGACCTAATTTGTTTAGCCTAAGATAAGATTCCTTCAGCAAGGTGACACTCACCTTCTGATACTTGTACTTTTATGTGCCAATCATGTTCTTTAACGTTTTGGATATATTAAAAAAATGTAAGGTATATCATCCATAGACAAGATAATTGATATCATGTGTTATATTAGTTTGCTTCACTTCCACTTCTGAGAACCATGTTTAGCAGGGCATCACCATTTTCCATAATAATTTCTTTAGCTTCTAGACTTCATTTTCTAAAATTGATTTAAAAATCTTAGGTGCCATTTATTCATTCAAAACTTCAATGATCTCATGGCTATGTTTATTACTCTCTTCAGCTAGATATATTACTTCCCCTATTTTCTTTAAGCTTGGTTTGTTGGATAATATTTTTATGCTGTTTACATCCTGGAAAGTTTTTCTTTGTCCTTCAACTATGGTAGATATTTTGCATGATAAATTAGTCTAGGCTGCACATCATGATCATTTAGGATACTGAATGCATTGTTCCAGTCTCTTCTGGCTTTCAAATTTTGTATTGAAAAATCAGAGAGAAACAACCAACAATCTCACTTAAGTCTGATGCTTATAAAACACAAGATAAGCATGACATGGCAATCATAAGGATGCAATAATGTTATATATTTCTTGGCTGGAATGAACAGCCCTCTGCATGGACTTATGACACACTGAACAAGAGGGAAATCATGCCTGATACTAGAAAACTAGCCAAATACACAGTGCTAGAGATGTCATGGATCTTGGAAGAAGACCTTCTACAATCATCACATAACTAATCCAGAAATTCTCTTCTACAATTATCATTTAACTAATCCAGAAATTCCCTATGCTAAATTCTAAATATTTGTCCTTATGCTCTCAGATAAATGTAGTCCTCATAGCTCACCAAGGAAACTTCTCTTTATAATAGATGAGAATCATTAACAAAAACCACAACTAAAACAATACAGAGTTATGGAGTCTAGCCCTAAGGATATATATTCCTTACACCTAGGGTTAAGGCAAACTTTCAGAAAATGAGTAAAAAGATTCTTACAGAAAGAAATTTATGACATTTGCTTGAGATTATATCACCATGTGAAGTCAAGTATATACCCATAAAATCTCAAGAATATGGCAGCCTAAACATGAGCTGAACATCAACAATGACAATAATCATGCCAAGGTGAATGTAGGAAATCCCATGAGGCCTCAATCCTGTACAAAGAACTATAGGAAATAAAGAAATGCTAGGAGTGGGAAAAATTGTCTTCCCCAAGAAAGAGCATATCAAATGGTTATCCAATACCAAACAGTCAGCCCTGACACATGCATACAATCACCATTATACATATTGAACATGGTTATTTATGCCTTTACTAATACACACACATACCATACAATTAATGAAATAAGAGGCCTTGGATATGAGAAAGTATAAGGAGTGACATATGAGAGAATTTAGAAGGAGTAAAAGGAAATGATAAAATATAATTATAATCTAAAAAGTAAAACATTTTTTAAAGTTTAGGTTCTAAATATATAGATAGATCCCATGCATTTCTTATATTATTGATGTTTTCCTCAAACCAAATAGGTCCTTTCACAGATTCTTTTAATTGGTGTATTTTTCTAGTTCTTCAAGATTTATTTTTAAAATTCAATAAACAGCTTACTTTTAAACATTTTTCCCAATAGCCTGACATTGGGACTGGGTTACTTACGTAGGTTTTTTGTTGTATAAGGTTTCCTGATCCTGTATGGGCTAGAGGTTCAACCCATCTGTGACAGTCTTCCCCCCCCAAAAAAAAAGAGCTGACTCAAATGCTTGTATTAATTTCATGCTGTTTGGCCTATGTCTCTGGCACATTGCTACTAACTCCTTCATCTTAATTGAATCCATTTCCATTAATCTACCTGGCCATGTGGCTGTGGTCCAGCTCACTTGGATCCATTTAATGTTTCTTCTTTTGAGGCTGGATGGAGTCTGTCTGACTCCACCCTCCTTCTACCTATCTCTCCCTTAATCCTTGACCTACTTCTACGGTGCTCCACACAAGCCAAAACAGTTCCTTTTATACAGCATACAGCCAAACATTCCCACCACAGGTTTTCATTTCAATGATTATAAGACTTTTGAGGAAAGATCTATAAATTAAAATGTGATTATTCTGAAATAAGAGTTTTATGGTGTGTTTTGTCTTTCATTCCATAGAAGACTGTCACAGTAATAACGCATCTCTTATCAATATTTATTCTCTTTTATTGTGCTCATGTATGTATATAGGAGAAAATATCCAACATATTTTGATCATACTCAGTATCCTCCCTCAACTTTTCACAATTCACAATCTCTTCCTTACCTACCCAACTTTGTTTCCTTAATTTTAAAACCTATCAAGTCTTATTCATGCTGTTCAGATGGTCTTGGATATGTGGCCATCAACTAAAGTGCAAATTCCATACCAGGGGGTACACGCCATTGAAGAACATGGACTCTTTCTCTCTCAGTAGCTATAAATTGCTAATAGCTTATTTGATAGTCTAAAAAATTGGTGCTCCCAAACATGTACTGGGAATTTTGTCCTCTGGATGCTGTCATAGCCTCTGTGAATTCAGATGTGTAAATACACTACAACGTCCAAAAGGTACTGCTAACTTACACCCACATGCATCTGACAGTCTTTCTTCACTTTCTTTGGAACTGTTCTCTGAGTCTTAGAGGAGGAAGATTGGGGTATAGTAGTCCTATTTAGGACTTTGTACATTTGTACTTTATAGTTTTCATGTGTTCCAGAGATATCAATATTGAAGCTTAATACCTTTCATCATCAGAAGTTTTTCTTAGTTATATTCCTACCATCAAACTACTTCATTCAGATTTAGAAGTATTTTATATGCAGCTAAATCAACATTGTTATTTGGCTAACATAATATAACTATTTGGCATTAATTTATGAAGAGACATGGAAAATCTATTTTAATTTTTCTTTGTCAGATGATTTATATTACAACTTTGTAGAAGCCAAAGGTCATGACAATAATGATGTCATAAACAAAAAGGCTCTTCTAGTGTGTTTTTGATGACAGTATTGAGTTATCTTTGTGATGCTGTGTCAGGATCACAGGGTCTTGTGATGATTAATGAGAAATGTTACTTTTCAAAGTACAAAATATTTTCAAACCACTAATCCCAGGACTTAATGTGTTTAACAAAGGAATAAAATATATTCGCTGAAAATCAATGTTGACACAGAATTTTTTAAAAAATAATGCTACTATTCATTTGGTAAATGCATATTTGGTGCTTCCAAGTACAAGTAAGGGATGGAGACTGAAATAATCGAACTGACTAAGGCTAAATATAGACATACCTAAGAGCTATGCAGACATGATGTGAAAGAGATCTTCAAATTCCTTCTAGTACTATTCCTAAGTCAATACAATCAGCTGTATTTTTTTTCCTCACACTTGAACTAGATGATATCTATGGAAAGATGAATTGAAAATGTTTGATGCTACAGGAAGAGTCATTGGTGTTCAGGTGAAAACAATGCATACAAAATTATGTGGACCATGTAGTGACACATGTGTAGAAACTGTAGAGTTTTGAGAAAACTTGTTTGGTCATTTGTCCAAAGACTACTTACCCTTCTTCTATTCTTTGTCTTCCTTTTGCTGATGAAATTCTCATTTAGTTTGCATGGTTCATGACCGGCCATAAAGGTTAAATGAAGAAAATGACTGAGCTTGGACTTTCTAGACTCTGTATATAACTCTGGTAAGAACATCTTCTATGCATTGTTTATATTCTCAGTTCAGTGACAGCATACAGTGACTCAAAACTTATCCCTGTGAAAGTATTTCAACTACATCAATCAACAAGTTCAGCTACACAAATCAACAGATCAATGCTCCTATTATTGTGGGGCCCATGTTACACATTAATTATGTCACCTCTTTAAATAATCATAAAATTTTTCATTTTTTTCTGCTGATTGATTTAGAAGAAAGCAAGGTACCAAGTTCTACTGTGTAATTAGTAGTATGTGTGTGTATGTGTGTGTGTGTGTGTGTGTGTGTGTGATAAATCTTGAAAATACAGTTATAGCAATAAAATTTCTGATCAGAAAATATCTATCAGAAGTTAATTGGACCAGATCAAAAGCTATTATTGCGTTCTCAAATACATTTTCTAATTTTATGATCAATAAAATAAACTTATTTAAAGTAATTATAATACATTCTTATCATTAATACAACATTAAAATATATCATATTTTTTGAATAATTACTTAGGATGATGCAGTAAGCACATGTGAAAATCACAAATTATCAGAGTATTCTAAATTCTATCAAAAAAATGGCACCATATTATAAGATTGCCTTTTCATGAAAAGTAAATAAAAAGTATATCATTTACTGTAAAAAGGTTACTTTTAAGGTAAGTAACAGAACAAAACAGCAATGTAACTATTTGCTTTAACAGTAGAATAATCAAATCTAAATTATACTTCCAAGGTAGGCGCTTTGTATGCCCAAGTCCACTCTAGCAGGATTCCATTCTAGCATGTATGAGATTTTTCTCTGGACTTCACATGAAATGTGAAATCTGTCATCTGCTGCTGACAGAGATAGATTCTTAGATTAAAAATGTGAAGCACCCATATTGGGAACTAAATTACCATATTTTCTCTCCCTCCCCCCTCCCTCCCTTCCTCCTTCTCTCCTCTCTCTCTCATTTATTTTCCTGAGTGAATTGAAATCAAATATAGAAAAATAAAAAATTTTAAGTATATTTTTTAAATATTTAAGAATGTTAAGTATTGAGACATATGAATTTATTAAAGAAAAGAAATGTCTAAAACTTCTAACTCCTACTGCCTAGTATGCTTTGATAATGCACAGAAGCTTTTAAAAACACAGAGATGGTTGAAAACTTAAAAAAAAAACTGTCAGGAATGAGACTCATGATACTAGACAGACCACTCTTATGCTACTAATGCATAGCCATACCCTACCTCCAGACACTTAAGAATAAAGGATCCTTTATATTGTACAAATTTATTATAAGCATAGTTAACCTATTTCATAAAGTACCTGATGATATCGTACAGTGGGTGAAGCCTCATTGCACCAAGCCTGAAGTTTTGAGTCTGATTCTTAGAAATCATATGGTACAAGGAGAGAGAGGAAAGTTATCTTCTGATCTCTATGTATGTACTATGGGATTGGAAGGTACACATGAACACACATACACAGGTAATTGTAAAAATCATATTGACAATATTATGTGTATGAGTTAAAAGACAAAAACATTACCAGAGACAGCCAGGAAGTCATCGATACTGGTGATGTCATCCACTGCTTCAGTGAGAACATGTATGTAATGTTCCCAAGTGCGTTTATACATTTCCATGGTGTTTTTGACCACTTGACTCTTGGGTCGTGATGCCAAAGCAAGTGCAGCATTTATGATCTGTAAAGAAATAGATATTGCATAAGCAGTCACTTCCTTTTGAAAACAAGAATCAATGTGCTGATAGAAAGTAGGTTTTTTGCTCTTTTTATTTGTATGATTAAACTTGAACACCCTTACCAACCAGCTAAATGGTACATGTCACTACGTGTAATCTCTTCTTTGTTTTGGCAATAATTTAATTTTAAAACTATTGCTTATCATTGTCAAGGATGGCAGAATATAGAAATATAATTGGTGCCTGCACTTAAAGAGGATAGATATTATTCAATCTAAAAGATCACATATAATTATCCCATGATTTAGTATGTTAAGACCATTAGGAAAACACCTAGAGATTAGAGTGTTTTAAGACATAGAGAGGTTAACTTCCATATAAATAGAAAATCTTTGGGGAAGTTAGATATTTATTTATATATTTTTAAGATTTAATTTTATTTATGCATATGTATATCTATGCCATTTTGTGCTAGCACTCACAGAGACCAGAGAGGGTAAAATGTGCCCTGGGACTAGAGACACTTGCTATTATAAGAAATATCTTAACCACTAAGCAGTCTCTCCAGCTCTATAGTGTGACATTTTTAACTGGGCACTTGGATGCAAATAGACTAACAAGCCTCTGCATTAAATTGAGATGTTTGACTTACTTGGGAGTAAATACTTCACCGTACACATTCATTTACATATTCATTCATTTTCTATCTCACATATTTTTGTAGATCAAGCACTATGGCTGGTTTTAGAATAGGACATAGAAAAAAATATAAGCAAATATTATGACTTCTGTGGAGATGATATTCCATCTAGGGAAAGCAGACAATTGGCAAGTCAAATAAGTAAAATAGAAAGTCTATAAGGCAGTCAGTACTGAAAACAAAGAAGCAAGGAAAAGCAGGGACAAGTGATGATAATGGAGGTGTGTTAAAATTCAAGGAGGACCTTACACTGAAGCAGGCATTAAAATAGTATCAGTAGTAGGAATATGAAAGACAAAGAAGTTTGAAGATTTAAAGAAAAATGGAAATTCTATGACTACAGTAAGCCAGTTTACCCACAGTCTAGGTAGGTAAATGGTGGGGCAGGAGTCCCTTGTTGTCCTGTAAGATTCATTCTATCTGGAACACTTCAGAAAGACATGAGCTGCTTCAACAATCTGTTCAGTGCTGTGCTATAGACAGTTTAAGATCTCAACAAACTTAGGAGGTTATAGGAGTGAGAGAAAGCCTGAACTGTGATGCTGGAGGGACTTTCAATTGATTAAAGGAAGATAAGGATGTGTCAAAGATTCCTCCTATAAACAATAGGCCTTTAATAAGCCCATGGAAAACAGTATGTAAAGAGTTAAAAATACATCCACATATATAACAGATGATAATATATCGTAATGAAACATACTTCACAGGGATATACTAGTAATAAGTGAGAAAATGTAACAAATTGACAGTTGTTTCTATACAATAGAGTTTTTTCCTTCTCCAATATTTTTAGTGAGTCTTCCAGAGTTTCTATGGTGAATAAAGCTAGTATTTATTATTATTATCATCCATAATATCTAATAATAATTATTACATATTATCTGTATTATCAGAATAAATGACATTATCCTTCATAAAAGATGATCAATATAGTTTTCACATATAAATTGGGAAAAATAATGATGGGACCTGAAGTAGAAAGCATTTTAGATAACAAACACAAGTCATGGTTTTAGAGGTCAGAGTTGAAGAACAGATTTATCTGTTGGCTATCCTATTAAGAGTCTGGCATTAAAGCAACTCTGTTTCCATATAAATACAAAATATGATTCAAAGATTTGCAACTGGAATTTATTTTTAATCATTAGTTTTTCTTGTTCATATATCAAAACAAACTGTGGCTATGTAGCAACAGTCTTATCATGCCATACCAGATTACATCACAATAGAATAGGTGCTTTGCAATTTCTGTCCAAACTCAGGCATAATCTCATTTGGAAATCAGATCCAATCCTGGCGAAGGCATCACAAAAAAGAATGGTTCTGACTTTAGCTCGTATCAGAATCAGAAAATTCCTATCCACACTCCTCTAGCTACTATCTCAGTTAATCGAGGATGAGGCCTCAAAACTTGCATATCTAAGGAATTCTCAGGTGATTTGGATACTACAAGTCAGAAGTTCACAAAATCAGATTCTCCTCTGACCTCATGTGTCTTGTTGTTGAGGCAACATGAAAACAGAATTACACAAACCTTTTCCATCAGCAAAAAAGTTGAGAATCTCCCTCCCTGGTTCCAGGAACCCCAGCTTACAGACAGCATAATGACATTCCTTTTTAGTCATCCTTACCCATCTATCTTTTAGAAGCCTCACTATCATGCTTTTAATTATTGCCCTGCTGCTTTTAGAAGACATGAGATTTCTCTTCCTTCAGTAGTCAGCGCTTGATAGTTCTCAGATACCATTTAGATATCTCTGCAGCTGCAATGTTGGAACTTTAGTCATATCATTTAACAGGTAAGGGCTTAAGAGGACAAAAGGTCTCATGATCGTTATTCAGCTGAGAAATGGTAGCTGGGATGCAAACCCTCCATGACAAAACATGCAAAGCTAGATATCCCTATCAGCAAATTGTCTATCAATCAAATCCTATTTCCACCTGTCATACCATTTCTGGTTTTTGTGTTGTTATATAAAGTATGCTTGAAGACACACCCTAGATTTTTCATTTAAGCTCAGAAAAATGTCATACCTTTTCACTGGTGAAAACCATGTTGACACCAAGTATTATTGCAACCATTTTTTTTATTCATTATCAGAAATGTATGCTGCTGCTGTTACATCACGTGGATGTTTAGCTTCTGCTTAAGACTCTATGACTTTGCCCATGAGCTCTCTGGAGGAGGTGACATTAGGGTTCCCACTCATCAACACTGATCTCTCTTGAAAATGGATATGGCAAATAACTTTCTGAAGTTGGCCTGCAGTGCTAGGAAGATGGCAGCATGAAACTGTAAATAGCACAAACACTTCAAAATAAGGATCATTATCAAAGACCAATGGTAAGTGAGATAATATAGGAGCTATCTCAGAGGTGCCTTTGCTCAGAAAGGGCCCTCTGGTTCATGAATAAAGGTATACCCAAAAAATATAAAAAAATAGGTATATAATTAATAGGAGCAGTGGTGGTTTTTCTGTTCCAAAAGCAGTAACAGGAAGATAGATCCCAAGCCCTTATCTTAGAGAATGTTCAGAAGATAGTTTTTGTTTTCATTTCCAACAGGGAAACAGCATTGGAAATTAAAACATAAACCAAAATGCATAAAGAAAGTTGAGACCTTTGGAAAATACAACATATAAGGTGTGGGGGTAAGACCAAGAGGAAGTAGAGGAGGTGACTTGGTCAAAGAAATCTCTTAGGGAAGGCCGTAAGAATGCAAGGTGTTAAATGGCCCCATGATAAAGATCCTCTCAAAAGTTCAGTGGTAAAAGAGAGGCAGAAATCATGAGAAGTAATAGAGGGCATGGGAGCTATTGAATAGCTATGTTGGGAGATGACTTTTCTGAAGTGATGCTTACTTTTATTTGTCAAGCTGGCACACCTAGAATGTCCTCATTGGATTGTTCTATAGACTTTCTATAATAGAGTACCATAATTAAATTAATTGATGTAGGAGAACCAAACCAGGGATTCTGGACAGTATCTAGCTGAACATAAAGCCAATTGGTACACAACTATTTTTTCCTCTGTTCTCGGCTGTGGATATGGTGTGACAATTTGCTTTAAGCCAATGTGACTACTCTGCTATGATGCACTGTAACCTGGTATTGCAAGCAGAATAAACTCCTTTAGCTGGTAAGTTGCTTCTTGTCAGAGCATTTTATCACTGGATCATAAATGCCACAGGAACACTTAGCATGCATGAAGACTGGGATTTTATTGCATATGTACACCAGGCATGGTGACGCATGAGGTGAGGGGGAAAGGGTCAGAAACCCATTGTCATCTTCTGCTACATAATGAGTTGAAGGAAAGATTGTCTAATAAAACAACAACAACAAAAACCTCTATGAGATATTTGGGTTTACCCACTATAAGGACTGCACTAAACTGTGCTGCTTCCATCCAATAAGCTAACGCCTACACTCTGCTAAAATGAATGTATTTCCTTCAATAGCACATTACAGTTAGAAAGCTGGGTTCACTTGCTTAAAAACGTTATGTTGAGATTCTTTTATTTCTTTGCTGGTGAAAGCAGAGCACATTAAATTTTAAGAAAATGCGCTGTAACTTTGGATATAACTCTGGTGAGGTGCCCCCTTGGCTTCAGCTTTAGAGTTTTATTAACCTATTAACTTGCAATGTACCTTTGTTCACCCCTGAAAAGGCTCCAGTCTCTGGTGTTTTCTTGCTCTTGCAATTGGACAACCCTGTACACACATGGCTGTGCTGAAATCATGGCTTCCAGCTTGGCATACATTTAAAGTACTGTGCAGAAGCCACAGTGGGGATGTGGAGCCATGAATATATGACAGGTGATATTTCGCTTGAACATTTTCAGTTCAACTACTGATCCAATTTATCTGATTCAACACTGTACTCTATGAGAAAGCTTTATCCTGCTTGACTCTGCTGATATTCAGCTTAAATCTAAAAGCAGACAGAATTTGGAAGACGTACTAACCCTCTTGAAAATGGAAAAAAAAAATATTTCTCCTGAGTCACATTTCTGGCATTTTAGCTATACACACTAGACAGAAAAGATGACCATATTTCAGTCTTCACATCTAACTTTAAAAAAAAAAAAAACTTTAAATGAATTTTCTTGTTTGGAGGAATGCTTTCTTTCTTTATGTTATGGTTGAGATGTGTATATATTAGAATCACCCTGGACCAGGCAATTACCTGGTCAGTCAGTTAGCATTTAAGGGTGTCTTAAAACTCAGGCACTTATTGTATTTTTACTAGACACTTTTTTATACTCTGATAAAAGCTTCCTACTTCTAGCTACTATTTTCTTTAAACCACTTTCTTTACTATAAACATATTTTTTTCTTAAAGTCAGAGAGGATCATGCCTCTTACCTGCTGGTAATTTCTGGTAGAATCAAAGCTGACTAAATGCACGATCTCAATTTCATTTCACAATATTCCTCCATGGGCTAGTCTCAGCTGTGGGTGCCTCTGTCTAATAAGCTGCTTCATTACAATATGTAGCCCACTACACTTTCCAGTTAGTTCTCATGATCATAGAATACAAAGAGCAGCTCTGTGATTTTGTTCTGATGTTGTATAAGTCTTACTCCTTGCCCTTGCCCTGTTCACCAGATGAAACAACCTTCACTTACAAAATTTCAAGGAAAGTCACTCCACAACCCCAGCTCCCTTCCATCCCTTATGCTGAAAGCATCACTTACCTATAGTGCAAAGAGCAGTTATCCCACTGCATAACATCACTTGTTGTTTTTCCAGCTTCTAATTATCCACTTGCTTTCCTTCCCTAGTAATCTTCTATCCCAATTAGTTGCCTTTCACTCTCACATTAATTGTGATTTAATATTTATTTTTGAGGTTATGATATAATTACATTTTTCTTCCCTATGCTCCCTCCAAATCCTCCATTCTTTCCTACTCTCTTTCAAATTTATGGAGCCCTTTTTAATTTTTTACTAATTTTATTGTATATATATATATATATATTTCTTGAATACAACCTCAGTCCTTACAGTGCTACTCATTCGCATGATTATTTCAATATTTACTGGACAACAAATTGGTGTGTTATTCCCTGGAGAAAAATCACCTCTCCTGCTCCCAAGTGTCCTCAGTTTTTTATACTTATGTAGGGTTGAGGCCTCTTGGGCTTTTCCATGTTTATTTTGGCATGTATATTGATGTTGTCCTTGTTTAGATTACATTTGGACAGACATGTTGGAGAGACTTGTAGCTTCTAGGAGACAAATCTTAGAGCAAACTCCTTTATCCTCCGGCTCTTACAATCTTCCTACCCTTCAGCATAACCTCTGTTACACTGTCGTGGGATTATCCTGTTTCATTGTAAATAATTGTCCCCCCTATTGGTCTAATAAAAATACTGATTGATCAAAGGCAGACAGGACATGAGTGTGAGCGGGGCTACCAGACTAAAAAACTCTGGGAACAGGAAGAACAAAGCAGAGATGCCTGAGAGACCAGAGGAGAAGCCAGCAGATGCAGAGAATATCTATGCTGTTCTGAGAAAAGGTACCTAGCACATGGCTGAACAAAATAAAAATCATAGGTTAGTTTAAAAATAAAAACTTAGCAAGTTATATGCCTGGGTCCTAGGCTGATCAGCATAAAATTAATATAAGTGTCTTTGTGTTTCTGTGGGACTGTGGGTAGTGGGTCAGAACCTCAGGGCTATGCCAAAAAGGCCTGGCCAGAAACCTATTACTACAATACTCTGTAACTGCTCTTGCACTCTACTTCTGAGCCTCCCTTAAGGTACTAAAAATACATGCAAACAGAAGTCACCCAGTAAAATCTGAACAACATGGCCTGATGGAACTAAGACCACAAAGGAAATACTATAGGCCAAAGTCATTACAAAAGGGAAATTGGGTGCACAAAGGGCTGGGAGAGCCCTAGATAGAAAAGGAAGATAAAGAAAATATGCACAGATTCAAACTTTCCAAGAGAGGAAATCATCATCAAAAACTTGGAATTGACTGGTTTTGACAGCATCCAATTTGGGGATAAAGTTACACAGATAATACACATGATGATAATGATCTGTTGTTATTAATGATGATGGTGATGATTTCAATAGTGTTAAATGTGAACAGTCAAAGTGCATACTTGTTTCAGGGACTATTCCAACCACTTGATATCAATTAGACCAATAATTTTTACAACACGATGTAAGAGATGCAGTCAACACCACTTTCAATGACTGTGTAAGTAAGAAAAAGTTATTTCCCTGCACCAGAGAGAGTTTGTTCTCTGCATCTGTGCCCTAGACTATATTTCATACCAATATTTAAATTTAGGATGTCATTAATGTTGCTAATTCTTGCAACTGAATTTAAGGAAGGAAACATTACATTACTTGCTTTGAATAAAAATTGGTGCATATATGATCATGTATATTTATAAGACAAAATAATATAAATTTATGCTTTTAGCTATTTATAAGATAAAAATTCCATGACATTAGGCAAACTAACATTTTGGCACAGGTTTTGTCAAATTTCTAGACTTGGATCATCCCTAACAATAATTAGATAAACATTAAGCAATGAGTGCCTCATTCTCCTTCCCCCAGCATCTAGCACCTTCTACTAAATGTGCAACTTCATAAGATTTCATGTTTGTATGAGGCATGTTTTATTTGTGCAACGCTTTCCAAATTTCTGTGTGTTTTAGAATCTATGAAAATTTTATTCTTATTAAAATCTAAATAATAGTCCACTGTGAATGGCTAACATACTCTCTGCTGATGGTTTTCATCTTATTCTAATGAGCAATGCTAGTATGGACCATGTATTTATCCAATCCTAAGTTTTCATTGATGTGGGATATAAACCAAGAAACAGCATCAGTGGATTACATGGTGATTTTAAACACTTTATATGGAGTGCCAACAGTGATTTCTTTAGGGCTATAGCATTTTATGTGCCACTGGGAATGTTCATGAGTACCCATTTTTTGACATGTGGACCAAAATTTGCTATTATAATCTTCCACCAAAGAGATCATTTTTCTTTCATTGTACATTAAGTTTTCTTGGGAAACTTGGGTTTTATTTGCTTCCATTCAGGCATTAGAAGCATGTATATCAGAGCTTCTCCAATAGTTGCAGCCCATTCCAAGAACCTAGAAAAGGCCCAGAAAGTATGGTCCTGTGGTCATTTGTCCTAGAAAACATTGTCGTAACTATGTAATGAGGCACCAAAGGGGGAGGGGACTTGAGTCAACGATACATTCTGAGTGTGGTTATTGATAAATTTCAGGTGGCTTACAGTCTTTTTATGTGTGCTACACATTTCACTATACTAGTGATGCTAATAAAGAGCAAAACATCTCATCTATGTGTGGTCCAAAATAATAAGCAAGTCTTCCTAGATTTCCTATAAAAGGTAATATTACAATATAAAGTGTCTTTCTTGTATTAGAGGTGATTAGTGGTATAAACCAAAGATGATAGATGCTGTAAGGAAGGTAGAAAAAGAAATTTAAAAAAGGACAAGAAAAAATCAAAAAGAAGAAAAATGGAAGAAAGGAAGAAGGGCGGGTAGATAGAAGAAAAGAAGGAAAAAAGGAAGAGCAAGGGGCAGGAGAGGGAAAGGGGGGGAGATGAATGGAACAGGGAAGGGGGGAAAGAAAGAAGTTTTATGTTTAACAGGTAATGTGTATATACCTTTTTCTTCATTTTGTCATTAGTTAATTTTGCACTCAAAATATAGAGTTTTTCTTAAAGAAGACCCTGAAAGATCTCTAGAATCATGGCTGTGCTAACAGCCTGGTTTGCTCTTACCGCCGTAATTTTCAAAAAGGCTTATGCCCTCTGAGATGATAAAAACAAGCACAAATCTGAATGCAATGATTTATCAAACCCTGTATGATTACAAGATGGAGAAACTTTGCAAAGATGACCCTTTTCTCCCACACAAACTTCTCTTTTAACATATGTTTTGCACAGAAACAAAAAATGGATATCATTTTTTAAGAATAAAGGAGCAAGGTTGCCATCAGAGAAATGCAAATCAAAACAACTTTGAGATACCACCTTACATCTATCTGTCGGATTGGCTAAGATAAAAGACACAGATGACAGCCTATGTTGGACAGGTTGCAGAGAAAGGGAAATACTGTTGGTGGGAGTATAAGCTGGTTCAGCCACTCTGGAATGCAGTATGGTGGTTACTCAGAAAACTGGGAATCAATCTCCCCAAGGACCCAGCAATACCACTACAGGGTGTATACCCTAAAGATACACAGTCACACTCCAAAGGTATTAGCTCAACTATGTTCATAGCAACATTATTTGTAATAGCAAGAACCTGGAAACAACCTAGATGCCCCTCAATTGAAGAATGGATTAACAAACTGTGGTACATCTACACGATGAAATACTACTCAGCAGTAAGAAAAAATTATATCCTAAAATTTGAAGGCAAATGGATGGATATGGAAAATACCATATCCATGAGATACTTGACTGAGATACCTGATCAAGGTATTACAAACCCAGAAAAATAAGCAGGGGCTGTACTCACTCATTAGTGGACTTTAAACAAAAAGCAAAGCATGTCCAAGCTGCAAACCACAACCACTGTATAGCTTGGGATCTGAAAACACGTTGGACCAGCACCTTGGAGCCCATTCCCTCCAGAGGAACATCTGACCCATTCTTGATGTTGGGATGAGGAAAGTGGATCTATGTGAAGTGGATACTGAACTAAGTCACCTTGGGCCCTTGGGACATCCTGCCCTTGCTGGGTAGGAGATAAAGTGATGGGGAGAAAAAAAAGAGTGACTGGGAGGGGCAGGAGGGGAATGGGAGTTTCAACAAAGGGGTACATAGATAAAAATATGACTTTATTCATAATAAAAATAAAAAAAAGAATAAAGGAGCAGGCTGACTGGTGAGATTCTCAGTGGGTTGATGTGCTTGCATTCAAGCCCAAAGACCTGAATTCATTGCCTGCAAAATACAAGGTGGAAGGAGAAATCTTACTCCCAAGTTCTCCTTTGCCCTCCTCATGTGTACTATGGTACACACACACACACACACACACACACACACACACACACACACACACACTAAAATGCTTAAAAAGTAAATAGAAAACTATTGGACAGCTGAGAAAAAGAGTATATTAAAGTCCTGCCCTGACCTGTATATGTTTTCAAAGATCTTAATCTTTATGAACATGTAACACCTAGTGAAATGGCTGTTTTCAGTATTCTATATTAGCAAAACAATGGAGACACACACTAATAGTGATATGTGCAATGTTGTCCAAGGGGTTTAACTTTAAGTTTCATGTTTTTCTGAATGATTTTGTGCTTAGAATCAAGATAGTTTTTTTAGAACTTGCTTTCACAGAGGGTGGTGCTATGCTGAGTTTGGTTGAGGGAGTTGTGGGTTTGGATGCATGGATCTCCCTAAGGGCCCTTCCTTTTTACATTCACAAAATATTGAATATTATCAGATGGCATATACACACCTCTTGAAAAATATTTGTAAGACAATGACTTTAAATTTGCAATAAATCTATGTAATTTAATTTTTCACCAGAGATATTTCAACACTGGCTTTGATACAACTAGCCTTAAATTTTTAGCTAATCTAAGGGAACACTTTGTGGATTAAAATGATGAGTTATGTACTGAGAGGTCAGCTTGATGCAGTGTCATGGTGTGTAGAAGAAATTAAAAATAACTAGATATATGATACTCCAAAGGCATCAGCGCTTGCATCAGGGCCGGATTTGTTTATCCAGTGTTTAAATTGGCCCTGGTATAATGATTTCAGAGTTCTAGCAACCACAGTAAGGACATCAGATTAGCTTCCACTCCTCTGCTTTCATATTTGTCTCTTAGAAGTTTCTCATTATCAATGTTGGTTTTGTCCATGCCTTTTCAGCTTGGAATAAACTTGTATTTTGTCTCTTGCATTGTACTTTGTTTCTGGAAATTACCCTAATATTTGGAATTAGAGCGTGCAATATTTCTCACCATGGCTATCTATCAGTGTCAAAGGATGAAAGCATCTACAAGGCACAGGAGATGCCCGTGGTGAGGAGTGCTGGCTTGTCATGGAATTGAGTTCTACAGACCATTAGTGACAAATCATTCTACTTTGGCCTCTCAACCTTGTAATCTCCTTTCTCATGAGCAGGTAATCCTGCTTATAGGATTATTCACACTAAATCGTCTCACCAGGCTTACCTTGCTTTTGAGTACACATAAGAAACTAAAATATAATACTCCAGGGTTAAATTATTTTTAGGACAAATGGCAAAGACTATTTCTGGAGAAATGTGACTTTCTTTAAAACTACAAATCAGGATTTTTTTTTATATTTCATAACCAATGCTAGAAAAAAAGGAAGACAGTGACCTAGTACAGGCTGAATCATAGAAACTATAAAAATGAGAAAATTACTGTCCTTTAAAATATGTAAATAGCTGTCATCCCAGACGTCAAAGTCAAACTATCTTATTGCTATTATAGGAAGCTCTAAAATTAGGCTAATTATTAAATCAAGTAAGTGAATATAGAAAAAATATTAAATGAATTTTTGGGTATTAGACAAAGTTATTAATAAGCAGGATAACATGCATGAAATTGGAATTTTGAGTCATATATTACATTTTAACTCACCTCCATTAATTATCAGTTGTGTGTTGCTTTAGGTAAGTTGTTACTTTACTGACATAGTGGAGGTCTTTTGTGTTTTCTTTTTAGGTTTAAATTTTTATTTCCAAATCTTTTGGAACAATTAAAAACATAACAAAATATAATGAGATAAAGCAAAACTCAAAACATCAAATTGGACAACGAAAACCAATATAAAAAATAGCCCCCAGAGAAGGCCCAAGAATCAGAGACCCACTCACTCATACATTCAGGAATTCTATAAAAGCACTAAGGTGAAAGCTATAGTATATACTCAGAGGTCTCTAGTGCAGACCCATGCAGGCCCTGTGCTAGTTGCTTCATTCTCTGTGAGTTCATATAGATTGAGAGGACCTTGTTCTCCTGGCATCCTTCATCCTCTGGCTTCCACATTCCTTCTACTTCTTCTCTGTTGGGGTTCCTTGAGCTCTGAGGGTAAGGATTTGATAGAGATATCTCATTTAAAGTTATGTATTCCAAGGTCTCTCTGTGCGTGTAATGTAACAACCTAATTTTATGGGCCATTAAAATATGTGTTACATATGTGGTTAAGGAATTGGCTCAACAATGAATAGCCCTGGCTGCTCTTACAGGGGACCCAGGATTAGCGCCCAGCACACACAGGGCACTTCATATCAGTCAGTAACTCTAGCTCAAGGGAATAGATGTTCTTTTTCCTATCCTCCAGAGAGGTACCAGGCATGGGTACGATGAACATGTGTGCATTCAGACAAACACTCATACACATAAAACAAAATCACTTTCAAAATGTTTTTTATAGTTTGTTGGCAGAGTTAAATTAATTATGCAAATGACTCATAATAAACTATGTTGTGAATATCTATGGGCACAGGTTGTGAAAAAGTACAAGAATGTCTTGGGAATTTAAAAGAATGCTATTTAAAGAAATATACAAATTAGGAAAACTGATAAAAAAATTAGACTCAACAACCATTTTGATATTTTAGCTAAAAAAAAAAAAAAAAAAAAAAACCTTCTTTAGGTAAATACCTGAATGTAAAGTTTAAGGAAAACTTATCTAAAGTAAAATTAACAAGGCTGAAAAAAAAAACTCAGGCAAAGAAAACCTGGAAAGAGTAATTCACATTCTCATATAAGACAATTGATATGATATATTGTTTTAATAACAAAAAACCTATAGACAGGGGACTCATTTTAGTCCATTATGAAACATTACTCAGTGAATTATTAAGTGGGGGATTTGGAATGTAAAAATTTAAAGGATTTTTCAAATCAGTTAGGTTTAGGTAGCAGATTTAAAAAATTGTTATCTTTGCCAAATCACTTTTGTTTTAAAATGAATTTTATTCCAGAAATATCTATGAAGTTCTCTTTTTAATGTAATATCCAGTCTTATGTAGGTACAAAGTGGAATGCAAGCTCTTCATCAATTGCCAAAATATCTTTTCTTAATAAGTGGCTGGCAAAGTTAAAAGAAAAAAAGAATTTGCAATATTCAAATTGTGGCAATTAGATGTTTTTCTTTTTCTTCAAAGACTTAGAATTTCTGAATGTAGAGCTCTAGCTTTAGCCCTAAAATGAGTAAGACAAAATTAAGTTATTTAGGGAATGTAATTTTATTAACTGTTAATGGATATTTCCTGTGCATGTACTATTCTTCCAAGATAAAACACAAGGTAGAAAATAGAAGGATGCAAAGACTCAAAAAAGTGTTTCCAGGTATATCAGGGAGAAAATTATATGAGCATTTAAGAAAAGAGATTATATTAGATTATATAACCAATAGAACCTTGTGAGGAAAAGCATGCTAGGAATACACACATACACACACACACACACACACACTCACACATTGAGTTGGAATGGGATGATCTCTCTCTTTATCTCTCCCTCTCTCTTCCCCTTCCCTCCACCTCTCTCTGCTCTATTCTTCCTAGTCCCATTTCCTTCCCACTTCCTCCTCCTCCCCTCTCCTCCCTCCTCTTTATTCTTCTTATTTCCTCTCTTCTTTTTTCACTTACTAGGAAAAAGCATCTTTGGTGTGATGTTCTTGACCTCATAATCTGACTTAGATTACTCATTAATACAACTTCACCCTTATTCTCCCAGGGACAATTAAGGTAGCTTTAGCTGAGTTTCTAGTTGCTGAATACAAACTTCCTCTCCCGCTTCCTCCTCCCCACCCGCCCCCTCTCTGGGAATCTGTAGTCTTAAAGGAGCTCCATCTCCTGTAACATAAAATTTAAAGCATAACACTTAAACAAAAGCCTTGACACAATTGCCAAATCTGGCTGGTGCTTATCACTCTAGTGTTATTTCCTTCTCAGTCTCCTTCGCTTCCTCCTATTTTTGTTCTTTCTTGTTTTTGCCTAGGGCATTCATTTCTTCCATTCCCTTTGTGTCCAATGTATCCCTAGTGCTCACTTTAGTCATCATTTCCTCAGGGTAGCTTTATGAAATCTAGGTCAGCTTCTTTCATTATGTACTTTCATGAAACAATGCCCCCACCTTGTTTTTGAGTCTCACTGTGCATTGAAGTGAACATCTGACTCATGTATGATCCTTGTCTCTCACTGTTTACCAAAAAGCATGGATCGTAATGTTTCAGTGTGACTTCCTTATGCATGTGGACTAGCCAATTAGATCCTTTGCCTTCTCTCACCCATGCCATGCCTAGATTCCCATAGACTCCTTTGGCTTCAGGCTTGGAACAAATGCATAAAGGCTTTATTGAGAGGTTGAATTTGGCATTGCAATAAACTCCTATACTAGTGTCTTAGTTGTGGTTAATGTGCCCACTTTATTTTATTTCTAACTAATCATCAGAGACACAGGAAAAATAGGGTTAATACAAATGATTATCTGTGATTGGGGGGAGGTATTCACTAAATCTTCAAATTCAGCTTTTCTGGGAGTTATTCCAAGCTGAAGGACTTTAGTCTCAAGGCTTTCCCCATTTAGATATCCCACTTAACCTGTTTAAGTTAAATGGGACTTAGAGAAGAATGTTAAGTGGTTATTTCTCTTATGAGATTGCTATGCTCAAAATGTAGATAATTTTCTAGATTGAGATTTTAATTATTTGATTTTTTTGTCAGTTAGGGATCAGAAAAAAAGAGAGAGAGAGAATATAAGCTAGAATTCCCATACATAAACTCTATTGCAATTTTACCATACCATCCAGAAACCCTTCTAATCTATTCGAATAGCCCTTAAAGTGAAAGCTATATATAATAGAATTAAAATAAAGTAAGTATTAGCAGGTGTGCCCCTTATCTGGGACTGTTAAAAACAAGTTTGTAGCTGGTATTTTATAGAAATTGTGTGTGTGTGTGCGTGCATACACAAGCGTGCATTCACACATGTGTAATATATAAGTAGAATGTACTCTATATTGAAACAAAGTTTTATCCTCAGATTAGAAACACTTGCAATGCAATCTTTCTTATTGTCATCAATTGTGAATGGATTTATGATATACAATCTTACTAGGCTGCATTATTTGTAATTTATAGTAATTTACTAAATAAGATTATCAAGTGAATAGTAAAGGGCAGAGGCAGCAACTTGAAAAAGAAATGAACTATATGACAAAAAAATCTTATATAAAGATAAAACACACCATGGGTCAAGTTTTTAAAGTGGAGCTGGAGCGATGGACAGTTGGTAGCATGATTGCTATATAAGAATGAAGATCTTATTTTCATTCCCAACACCTATGTAAAAGGCCATGCTCAAAAATGTATACTTGTAATAGGAGCACTGGGGAAAAAGAAATAGACAGAGGCAGATCTTTGAGATTCACTTGCCAGAAATCTAGACGAAGTGGTGAACCTTAGCTCCCAATGAAAGATTTTTCTGTCAAACTTCAAAGCAGATGCACCTAAGAAATGATACCTAAAGTTGATCCCTGGTTCCACAAACAAATCTATGCAGATGCGCACATGCGTGCGCACGCGCACACCCACCCACCCCAATATAAATATCTGCGCACCCTGTATATAACATACACCCACAACACACACAGAAAGAGAGAGGGAGAAAGAGAGAGAGAGAGAGAGAGAGAGAGAGAGAGAGAGAGAGAGAGAGAGAGAGAGAAAGTGAGTTTAATTCCTCTTTCATTCTGGAAACAAAAGGGAAATTAAGAATGGTCCCATGAAATAAAGGTAATCACAACCATTTAAAATTTTTAGCCAATGAAAAAGAATCCATCTTCATTTGAACAGATAATATAGGCTCTCCTAATGTTTATTTCTTTCTTTGGGACTGGACAGTTGAAACACTGAAGAATATTTAGTGCTATGTCCTAAGTAGCTCAGTGATGTACAGCTTACTGTAATAATTATGTGTTTAAAAATAACTGCTTATAAGAACAAAACATGTTCAAGCTGCAAACCACAACCACTGAATAGCTTGGGATCTGTAACACTTTGGACTGACACCTTGGATTCCACTCCCTCCAGAGGAACACCTGACTCAGTCTCAATGTTGGGGGGAGAAAACTGGATCTGCCAGGAGTGGAGACTGAACTGAGCAATATTGGGACCTTGGGACCTCCTGCCCATGCTGCGGAGGAGATGGGGAGATGTGGAGAAGACAGAGTGTCCTGAGGAGGTGGGAGGGGGAAAGGACCTTGAATGAGGATATACGTGAATAGAAAATGTGACTTTATTCATAATAAAAATTTTAAAAAATAACTGCTTATATTCATAAGTCACTTTGTAAATGTGAGTCTGAAGAGGAAAATGACTGGATTTCCAATGACTTAAAGTATTCTGAGACAAAATCTACATCAACACAGATATGAGCAATACTACATCCTGCAAAGTATGTTCTCACACATGAATTAAGACATGATTTCTAATACAAAGTGACTCATATGGTCTGGTGGAAAAGATGGTAAGGCTATGTATTTAATTACTGACCTGAAATCAGTGCTCTATGTATATAGTTCCCAGGAATGCTTCTTAAAAAATGGACTATGTAAGTTAGTAGCAGGGACAGAGGGAACTCTCTCTAGGGAAATACAGATAGCAAACTAATAACAGGTTTTGTCACCAAGCAAAGTCTACTGGAAGAGCTAGTGTCACCACGTTATGAGATATATTAGGAGAAACTGATCCCTCTCCACAATATAAACCAACTATAATTTTCATGATGACTGAGTTTTTTGACCTAAAGGACAGTATAGCTTCACTCAATTTTCAAGTCTCATTTACAACCCTTGTGGTAGAAGGGCATGATAGCATGATCCGTATATATCTATAGTGAACTGAGGTTATAGCTGCAAGATGTGATGAACAATGAGCATGTGGCATCTACAGAGTGTTGAGCAATTGAATCTGAGAGGGGAGGGTGAGACCGGTGACAGAGTCAGGAATAGTTCTCCAATGCCAGGCTTGAATGCCTCCACTGATGATTGAAGTGTTGGAAATCGCACAGACCATATAATTCTCATGAACATAATTATATGTGGAAAGCTACGTAGTATATTGCAGCAAATAAATTTGGAAATATAGATATTTCAGACACAAAATCCAGGAAAAGTAATCCTCAGAATCATCAACACAGACAGTTGTATGGTGTCTTTAGAACCAGGGTGCAAACTGAGTTTCAGGAGCTGAAAGGTGGGAGAAGAGACAGAGACCAAGATAGCAGGGAGGATTTCAGTACTTAGAATATATCCAAAAGGAAATGACCAGACATTTGGAAGAATCAGTATAAGGAGATAGTGACCACGGAGTTAAACTCATGTTGTTCCTCCAGTGGTAACCTCACAAGTCCTGGAAGTGCAGAGATGTGCCTCATTGCCTGGCTTGTATACTCCAAATTTTCATGCAGTCATTTATTGCTATAAAAGTACCTCTGCCTTCACTGTATCCCATTTGTACTGAGAAAAATAATAATTTCACTCTTAAGGGTCAACTGTGAAACTGAATACAAAGCATTAGCTCTAAGCACTTCATGTTAAACACAGTTTTTACTGAAAGACTCACATAAAATGTAATACCATCAGTAGCTCATCTAGTCATAAATGACATATTTTTCTTTTGCAGAGGTTGTGTACATTTTCCAAATAACCTGAATAGTTTCCTTGGTTTGCAAAAATGCTTTAAAACAAGCTTGCTGCCTATCAGAAAATAAAGTCATCAGCTCCTGAACAAAACGAACAATTTACTGAATCACAGAAATAAACTTTGAACAACTGCCAAAGTGGGAGAGGATGTGATTGGTCACAAAGACAAGACACCTCTGTCAGACCCTGTGAAGTTCACTTGCATTCAGTGTTCAGTATCTAGATGAAAGAGGAAGCATGTGACTGATTACATGGAACACTGTATACCATGATGCTAAGGTTACATTTTTGTGATGCTACTCTTCATTAATAATGATCCACTGTCATTGTTATTAGCATTATCTTGTGTGTGTGTATGTGTGTCTGTGTGTGTGCTGTGGTAGGTTTTGGTAGAGACAGAGTCATAATGTATAGAAGTCATGCTATCCTTTAACTCACAGGCATCTCCTAACTTCAGGCCTTCTGATTAGACATGTGCACTATATCCAATTAGTATAAGGAATTCATATACTCATAAAGATTAAAATGGACCACAGCAATGCTAAGCTCTTTCTTTGAAATTTCAAGCTACACTGAGAAGAGAAAAGAAATACTACAGTACATTCTCAGTTCACAGGTATTCTCCCAACTTTAGACTACTGTATTCACAGTCTGTTCATAGAACACAAACATACCACTCGTACTCAAAATATCTAGCATCTCTTAATGATACTCTTTAGTAACAACACATTATATTGTCTTTATTTTTACTCATATATAATAATCAAAAGGATTATTCAGCTTAAAAATTAGAATAGTTACCTTTGTCTAAAAATCTGTTGGACCCTTTATTCTACACTTTTGGGGAATGGCCCTAGACACATAAGAGCAGTCAACTTTGCTGAACTTTGCATAACTCAGCTTGCTGGTCAACAGGTGTTGACAGGACTGCTGATGAGCCTTCAGTGTTTGGAACTATTTTATTTAGTGACTTTGGCCACGTGTCTTTGAACTTAAGCAGTCACCTTGAGGAACATTTTTAAAGATACAGCAGTATTGCAAGCAACAGAACCAAAGGCTTCCCTCGATGGACACCTCAGCCTGGAGCACCCAGAGTAGGCTTCTGAGATTTCACTGACACACCATTTAGCCGTTTAAGTAATTATCAAAAGTTCACTTGTGCATAGTATTGGATAGATCGACCACTGGAATCATGAGAGTGCGAACTTTGTTCTGCTGACAGGAGCTGCCATAGAATGGAGATCAATGCTATCCCTCATAATACTGTCATGTTGTAAGGCAACAACAAGACAACCTGTGTGTTTCAACCCTTTGGGGGTTGAATATCAGATATCCCACATATCAGATATTTATAATGTATAACAGTAGTAAAATTATAGTTATAAGGTAGCAATAAAATAATTGTAGAGTTGGAGGTCACCACAACATGGGGAACCATATTAAAGGATCACAGCATCAGGAAGGTTGAGTTCAGCTGCTGTAAAGAAATCTCATCTTTAATAGAGTTTATCTCTGAGCAAATACTTTAGAAATATTTCTCAAACCATCTTAAACTGGTTTTCATTGCAGTACTTTTTAAAATTCCATAACCTATTGTTTTATAATTTCTTGACTTCTCTTTTTTATTAATTTGCTCACCTACCTTATATAATATGTATTCAAATAGTGTTAAGCAATAAGCTTGAATGGAATTCATCTTTGTTGTTTTCATAACAGTAACTCCTAGATTTATTTAAAACTCTGTTTCTCTAAATGTCTCTATCAACAGCTTTACCTGGGAGAGCACCAGATATACAAACTTCTCAACTATTAAGCCACAGCTGCATCTTAACAAGAAATCAAGTTATGCAGGGATATATTAAGTATTTAATATTTTGGAATAAAATTACTTAATATATCTTCAGTTGCTCCTGGATGGTGTTTATCAATGTTTCCTTCCCTCCTAACTCAAAATGAAGAAATATTAATCTTTTATTTTTTATCACCAACCAAAGGAAGCATAGTCACTGTAACAAATTAACAAAATTGTTCAGTTCTTTAAGCATTGGCTTCACATAAAATAAAGTCATGATTACTAACCTATGATGTGTATCCTACTTGGGATGGTAGCATAACAATATGAGTATGTCTTAGTTACTGTTCTGTTGCTGTGAAGAGACACCATGACCAAGACATCTCTTACAAAGAAAGTACTTAACCTGGTTATTGCCTACTGTTTTAGAGTGTTTGTCCATGAGCATCATGGTAGGAAGCATAATGGCAAGCAGGCAAGCATGAGGCTGAGGGGCTTACACTCAAATCCATAGGGTAGGCAGAAAAGCAGGGAAAGGGAGAAGAAGAGGGGAGCAGGAGGTTGGGAGAAGGGGTGGAAAATGGGAAGAGAGAAGGAGAGAGATAAGAGATGGATGGATGGATAGATAGATAGATAGATAGATAGATAGATAGATAGATAGATAGGTAGATTGATTCTGGGCCTTGTATGGACTTTTGAAACTTCAGAGCCTGGTTACATGCCTTTTCCAAAATGGTCATACCTACTCTAACAACAAGGCCATATCTCCTGATCCTTTCCAAACAGTTCCACTCTCTGGTGACTAAGCCTATGGAGGCTGGGGGCATTCTCATTCCAAGCACCTCATAGTATTTAAGTGCAGGGTCATCTGTGGAAACAATTTTATTTGTATTTGACTTTACTGAATGGATTTTGTTGTAGTTGTATGCTGTTTTACAAAAATAACATAAAAATCTATGGCTGAATGTTAAGATTCTAATTCTCTGACTTGAAATGTAGGATATTTACTCTGAGATTTAATATGTGCAAGTTTTTGCTTTTGTTTTTGTTTATGGTGTAGCACAAATGAAGAAGTCAGATAGTCTCTTTAAGCACCAGAGACTGATTTGAGACAAGAAAAAGACCACATGACCCTCACCAGAGAAAGAGAAGACACATGTATCTTGTGCCTTCCAAGAAGAAAATAAATATAAAATAGAATAAAATACAGTTTCTGGGATAAGTCTCATATTTAAAGCTACAAGAGAGATCCAGAAAAGTGAAAATAAAATATAACAAATTCACGATTCAGATATTGCAGGCAAGCATATGTAGCAGGGTCTATTAGGGCTTCTTTTTAACATTAAAGATATACAAAGCAAACTGCCTAATATTTAGCTGGAATTCAAGAGCAGATTTGGGTTCAAGTAGGGGCTGACTTCACAGGGAGAGCTGCACTCTAAGCTATAGTTGGTGCATGAATAAGACTATGTTTAACTTCTTTAGACTTCTCATAATGTTGTGAAGTTAGGTATTGTTCCTTTTAAAACAGGCTTTAACCTTCAAAGTGGTAAGTCCTTATATAGCATTCTTCTTCCATATTCTTCTGCCTTAATTACACTGGAGTCTTTCTGCAGATATTGTTTTATAATCAAAGTCATAAGCCAAGTGTGTATGTAATATTTATTGGCTTTGATAAGCTATTCAGAAAATTTCCTTCCTAAAGTAACTGTAATAATGACATTCTAGCACACATGTCCATTACGGCTTTCAAATATTCATTTTTAAATGTATTATTCTTTCATACAATACATCCCAACCACAACCTTGCCTTCTTCCAATCCTACCAGTCCTTCCCTCTACCGCCTACATTTTTAATATTATACCACATAATAATTCCTGACATTATATATATGTAGCTTCAATTAGATTTTCTTGAATCTATACTTGTCCCTTCAGTCATTAGTTTGCTTTCTATTTTTCTAATTACCTGTGCTCAAACTGCTTGAAAATGTTGAATGGGAAATACTAAAAGTCAACAATGTCCACACTTTGTCATTTTAATAGTGTCATGACATCTCATCTGTCCCAACTACAGTGTGACTCATCCTTTGGCTCAGTGTATTCATGCACATGTATTTTGGATTGAACACTGTATTTCACATTAGCATGTTGTGATTTTTTTCAGAAACCATATGTAATCTTTATTCTACTTAATAATGACCCCAACATGGAAGAGTAACTATATTGGTGAGTTGATCACAAATGTTTTATAATAAATGTTTAACAGTATGAAAATAATTTATTATGATTTTTTCTGATTATTTTTGTTAACCTCTCCCCCACCAAAATTATAAAACTATTTCCTATGCAGGCTTCATAAAATAACCTACTGTATATAGTTTTTTGTACCAGACACAGCTTTAGACATCCACTGAGGTACTTGAAACATATCTCCCAAATGTATGATTGAGGGCATACTGTATACTCTACCTATACCAAAAGAATCTAGTAGGACTATAGTCACACAAAAGGAATACAAATAGTCTGTTTATAGCAAATGAATTCAATTTATCTCATTTTGGCTCTCAAAATTTCTACCAGGTAAGTCCAAACCATGACTTGTTCATGAGATGAGCCCCTTGATAGTTATGACCAAATCTAAACACAAAATCACAAACTTAGTTAAAATATAGTATTCATTTATTTTTCTTATAGCTGTTTATGAGAAAGAAATGTGAGTATGAATATGTGTTGGCCATCTATAGTACATACATAGAGTGCAGAATACAACATCTGGATTTGATTCTTTTCATCACATGGGTTCTGGGAACAGACCACCGGTCACTAGGCTCAAGTGACATTAAGCAATCTCATCTATCTTCCTTAAAATATTTTGTTTATTTATTTAATTAGTAAGTTAAGCTACACACAATTTTTAAGAATCACACAAGACAATAATAGGTTAAAAGGAATTCAAGGCACTTTAATTAATAATATAATAACAGTAAATCTATTCAAAATTTTCTGTCATGTATTTTTATTTTATGTGCAGGGTTATCTACCTATACTTAAGAAACATAAAGAAGGAAATTAAGAATTTTATATTTTGGAGATTTATGTTTAAGCAACACATATATATATATGAACACAAATCTATATAAGAACTGATCCAACATACTTCTTATAGAAACCTTGATTCATCCTTATATTTCATTGTAATTCTAAAAAAAATCTATAAACAATACTTAATACTACCAATTTAATATTGTAAAAAATAATAAAACTAACCTCTTGATTATGCTAAAATAAATTAACCTATAAAAATAACTAAAAAATTCTTCTTATTGAGAATTATTTAATATTTCTTGAGCAGTATGTATACTCAACTCATTGCGCGTGCACACGCGCAAGCACCCCCCCCACACACACACACACACACAAAGTAACATTTCTTCTGCTTTTCAGCTGAATGGACAACCTGTTTTCTTGCTCTATTCCTAATTTTATTTACTGCTTTGGCTTTTGAAACAAATGAATGCAGAAGAATTTAATGCTCTTTTATGATTTATTTTATACAGAAAGGGAACCCAAGGTTTCATCAGCTATAATTCTCTCTGTGGCATTCAATATTTTAATGTAGTACCTATGACAGACACAGGATGGCCAGTTTCCCAGTTAATGAACTGTACAATTGGGCTAATTTATTTACCTATAAACCCTTTTTTCTTTTAATACAGTCAGATTTTACCTGGAAGTTTCATGGTTGTCATATACTAAAACTTGGAAAGACCCATGGCAGAAACATAAGAAATTAAAGCTAGGCAATACAAGGAAGCTCTAAGTTGCTGAGGCTGAAGAATAGCTTTGCCATATTTTCCAATTTCCATTATTTACTGAAGACATCATTCTCAGAAAAACTAAGTGGGATTGCTTTAATCAAAAATACAAGAACCCTTTGCATTACTTTTTTGCAGTTATAATGATTCATTTTTTTCTGTTTTTCCTTTTTTTATTATGAATAAAGTCATATTTTGAATCCATGTATTCCCCGTGTTCAAACTCTCTTCCCCCTCCGACCCGTCCCAATAATACTCTATATGGTCAAGTTAAATAGCATTTGAATATTCTCTCCATTTAACTTACAGAACTTCCATGTGAGTGCACCACTACTTTGGAAAAAAATACCCTCAACTCTCAGTTTGTGGGAGACAATCATAGGATTTTGCCATTACTGCTTCTTTGGCTTGTTTCATTTTTCTTTTTAAATCCACAGTCTACTAAAGTCAAAGTGTTCAGAGGAAAGCTATGAAAATATCACCAACTATGTTATTAAATAATGTTTACACCTTTCCTGAATTTTATCCAAAGAGACAATATATAGTATGTACATGCCATTACATTTAATTTATACAAGCAAAATAAACCAACAGTATTCTACAGTGCTTCCACTGCTATGGAAAGATTTATATAACAAGTCCGTATCTGGTTACAAATAATAAATGATAAGGATATAAGGATGGTGGTTCGTGTAATTTATTACATTATAGTATGGCAGAACTAGTTCATGCTGACCTAACAAATACATTCAGATTATCAAATATGCAGGAATATGTTAACAATGAACGAAGATCTATTAGTGTCTTGTTTTTGTTAAGATAAATTGCAAGTATACAACCTTAACAATCTTCATAGTCAACATTCACAGTGAAAAAAATAATATTGCCATGCTTTATATTCCTTCTGTATGTCACTTTTCTGTTATTGTGACAAACTACTAGATGTAGATAATTTATAAAGCAGAAATGTTTATATGTCTCAAGGCTATACAGGTTTCAAGTGATAGCCTTTGGCCTTGTTGCTTCTGACCTGTAGCAGCTAAAGACACCCTAGTGCTGAGATCATTTACAGGCAGAGGTCTGTGTACCACAGGATGCTAAGAGCTCCTTTGTGAACATGTCCCAATGACCTAAAACTTCTTACACTCGTCCCCAGAACCTAAGACTCCTAACCTCTCAGGGCACCATTGCCTGTGTATAAGCCTTCAACACCTGGGTCTGTGAGAGGTGTTGAAGATGCAAACCATACAATGTCACTGCAGGAGCATGTTTCCAAACATCATTTGGTTTCATATATTTCTAATACTTTCAAAAATAAAAATTATATCCCCAGATTCTGTTATCAATATATTTTTGTGTGATGCAAACAAGTAGGTCTACATATTTGTGAGTCATTTATTTACCAGTAATCTTTTTCATGAACATAAAGTACCTCGTCTCATAAATATGGTGTTGTTTCTAGTTTTAGGTTAATTCTATTCATATTGTTATCACATTGTACATGTGTCTCCTGCTTTGTGCACATCAATTTCTTCAGCTTGTGCCTATTGACATAGAATTATGAAGTGACAAGGTATATACACTTTTAAATTCCTAAAATACCTGTAACAGTTCATGTGGCCAGCCATACAAGAAATTGCATCATATTTCAAATCTCTGCTAACTTGGGGTACTGCATGATTGAAATTATAGCCATTTAGGAAAGAAAATGACTGTGGTTTTTTTTTTTCAGCACATCTAATAGCTTAGTAGATTATGTGATTTTCTATATGCTTAATTGGACATTTGGGTTTTATCTTTAGTGAAAAATACATTCACATCACTTGTTCAAAACTCTTTTTTCTAAGTACTTTGTGTTTGTATATTTCATTTGTACAATTTAGATATAGTTTATATTTAACTGTATCTCCATTAAGCATGGTGTTCAATAACTACACAGACTGGTGTATATAACATGTTATCTTGAAATATATTTTCCTTCACTACCTTGGAGATATATCTTTGTAAATAAAGTCTAATACTATGTAGCTTAGTAGCTATTTATTTTTATACTGAGCATTTTGCTGCTTAATAAATGTGCTTCATATCAAAAACTCATGAAAAATCCTTCTACAATGTCTCCTAAAAGCTTATTATTGTCTTTCACTTTTAATTTACCAATTAAATGTGATTTTTGTCATGAACACATAATGAAGATCAAATTTGATTTTTGTTCCAGATGCATACAACTGGAACAATTCCATTTACATAAGTCCTGTATTTCTAGTTTTGTATTGTAAGACATAATAAACATGTTGCATTTGTGGTTCTATATCCTACCTTTTTAGCTAGTATAGTTCTATAATAATTATCAATAAGTTTTATAAACTAATTTCTTTCATATATGTACTTGACTAAACTATAAGTTTTAATAAGGTCACAACTCTAATTTCAATAGTTTAACAATATTCATACTTGTTTCACAGTCTTTGCGCTCACTGATGGACCAATTTGAAACATCTACATCATTTTTTGGCCCAGACTTACAGAGTGCCAGACATGTGAAACTTCAGGAGGTTACTGTAGCATGATGAAAAATGTAAGTCAACATACACAAAAATGGATGCCCCAAACTAATATGAGTTGCTATACATAGGTCAAAACAAACTGTAACCCAAAATTCATCATAAGAGCAATAAAAAATGAGACTTTTTAATAATAAAAAACAAGAAAAAAAGTGAAATAGGTCATAATAAATCAATTGGTAGATAATTAATCAAAAATATAAAAACCAAAACTGTAAATAAAACTAAGGTGACCACACAATCATTCAGTTAACAAATTAAAGAAGGTAGCAAAATTAATAAAATCAAAAATAGAAGAGAGACATTACTGCAGATATTAATCAAACCCAGAAAATCATCATAGGATGCCTTACAAACCTACATCCAGAGAAAGCTGTAAATTTTGAAAGAAATGGATAAATTCCTTAGTTTACATTATTTACCCAAGCAAAATCAAGAGGATATAAATAGCTTTAAAAGATCACTAACAAGTTGTAAAAGATTAATAGAACAATGCCCCCACAGTAAAATAACAATTCCAGGACTACAGGAATTTGCTTCAAAAGTTTTCTAAATATTTAGAGAAAAAACTCACAGATATGGTCTTCCATAGAAAAGAAAGCAAAGAAATACTACCAAACACATTCTAAGAAGCCCTTACTACCAGAATTTAAAAACCAAATTAGAACATATAAACATCAATTTTCTCAATGATGCTAAATAAAAATTTTATAATAATATTTTCACAAATTGATTTTAACCTATGCAATAAAATCATTCTATACCAAGATCAAGTTGGTTTTATTTCAATGATGCAAGAGTGGTTCAACACAAATTAATACATGTGATATGGCATAGAAATTGTTTAAAGGAAAAAAACACTGAGTAATCTTAACAGGTTCAGAAAAAGGCCCGTGACAAGCTCAATATTCTTTTTTTTAAGTCTTGCATTTCTTTTTTTTTAAATTTTATTCTTATAGTCTCATTTTGTATCCATGTATCTCCATGTTCAAACTCCCTTTGCCCTCCTCACCCCTCCTGGTCAGGCTCTCTTGTCCACATCCCCCTCCCCATCCCCTCCCCAGAAAGAGCAAGAGGTCCCAAGATGGGATAGTTCAGTATCTACTCCAGGCAAGCTTGATTTCTTTATCCTAATATCAAGTCTGGGTTAGGTGTTCCTCTGGAGGGGAATGGGCTCCAAGGTTCAAGTCCAAGTTGCTTCAGATCCCTAACTACTCAGTGATTGTGGTTTGTAGCTTAGGTGTACTTTGCTTTTTGTTTAAAGTCCACTAATGAGTGAGTATATCCCCTATTTATCTTTCTCAGTATCCTTTCACAGTAAAATCCATGAAAACACTAGGAATATCAACAGTAAGAAAAAAATGATATACTAAAATTTTCTGACAAATGGATGGATTTGGAGAATATCCTCCTAAGCAAGGTCTCACAAACCCAGAACGATAAGCAGGGGATGCACTCATTCATTAGTGGATTTTAAGCAAAAACACTCTTTTTTTCACTGAAAGATGATGGGTGAATAAAGTGATTTAAAGCACACACAAATATAAAACAAAACAAAACAAAACTTCTGGTTTGTCTGTAGAAGGATTGCTTTGTGGTGGCCATAGTGCATCTGTGGGCATTAGCCGTGACCTACTGTGCTTTCTTTATCTGTAGCTGAGCCTAACCTGTCTTGAGAAACTTTAGATTGTATTCTTTATGTTTCATGTATTTTAGGGAAAAGAGAAGTTTTATTACTGTATGGGTTTTTGTTATCTATTCTGAATGTTTTGCTTTTTATATAATGTTTGATATTGATTTTCAAAAAACAATAAAAAAGAAAAACAAAACCAAACAAAAATACTAGGAATATAAGGACCACACCTATCCTAGTTATCACTGTTCGTCAACTTGATATACTTAAGAGTCACAAAGCAAGAGTCTCAATTGAATAATTATCTTTATCAAGTTGGTCTGTGGGTAAGTCTTTAGGTGATTGTTCTGATTAAAAGTTTAGGTAAGAAGCCTCACCCAGTATGGATGGCACCATTCCAAGGGGGAGGGTCCCTGGAATACCTAGTCAGGAATGGGAGAATAAGTTGGCATGAACTTCCATGGTTTCTGTTTCAAGGTACTGCTTAAGTCATAATCTGACTTCCCTCACTGAGAGACTATAAAAATGATCATGGTGTTTTTGGCATGAAATAAATAAAGTAAATAATCCAATGCCTAAACATAATACGTGAAATCTATACCCAGCATTCTCTTATAAGGGGAAATCTGGAAATCTGGAACCATTTGCTCTAAAATCAGGAATGAGAGGAGACTGTCTGTTCTCTCTACATTGCCTGAAGTCTTGGCTACAGCAATAAGGAAAGAGAAAGAAAGAAATACACAAACAAGTAAAATTATTTTTTGAAGATGATATTATCTTACACTATAATAATTCCATGGGAGGGGAAAACCCTCTTTTCTGATAAACACTTTCATCTAAATAGCAGGATAAAAGGGAAAAGGTTTTCAATATTCTATCTTGATATCAAATTACATTATAGAGCCACAGAATAATCAAAACAAAATAGAATGATGCTGTTGCCAAACCAGATATAATGGCCAATGAAATAGAATAAAGCACCCAGAAATATATTCACATGAGGCTGAGGAGCTGGCTTGGCAGTTAAGAACCCACACTGCTTTTGAGACATTTTGTCCCCACATCCTGGGGCTCAGGATCACAAACTCTAGTGGCAACAGCTGTTTCCTCTTCCAGCTTCTGCAAGTACTGGTACACATTTGCCAAATATTCACACAGACATGCACACATACACAAATATAAAAAGAAATCTAACTTAAAGAGGGAAGCCTACACTGTCATTCTCATAGACATTGTTTTATTTTACATTTTTACAATTTTGTTAAAACATGAAATTGAACAAAACTGACCTCTTTAATAGCATATCCAGAATCATAAGTGTAAACTGGATGCCAGTCTTATACTTAAGATTCTGTGTAATATTTTGTATTTATTTTCTATATAATAGCCATCCTGTTAATACATCTTATATTGTATATGTTAAACATATGCCAAGCCCAAAGTCACAGGTAATCCAGTTGGATTACCATTGTTACCTGGATCATTACTTCAGTCTACCTTCATTGTTCTTTTTTAACATTTTAGAGCTTTGTATACTACATTTCAAGCAGCATTATGTGTAAACACAACAAAACATTATCTTCAATGGCATGCTCAGTCAAAGATTCCTCACATATTATCAATGGAATCCAAAAGCTAGTATGTTATTCTCTAAGCGGCCTTAACATGAAAGTGCCAAAGCACACATCAAGAAAGTTCATTATCACTCCTTGACACTGGCCTTGATAATTATTTGAGTGATAAAACAACAGAAGCTCAAGTAAGAAATACAGAAATAAGCAACTAGAACTTATTTATGCCTAGTGAGAAAAAAAAATCAACAAAATGGGCAGACAACATTATAATGGGAGAAAACAATTTGAGTCATCACACATCAGGCAAGGATCTAATATTCATGATGAATATGAAAATTTAACAAAAAATATAAATTAAGGGAAAGACCTGAATGGGCATTTCATTTGAGACATTGAAATTTCAAATCACTGTACAAAAAGATGATGGGCATCCCAAATGTCAAAGACCATAGCCATATCAATGGTGCCCAAATGAATGGAAGTGGAGATTATATTGACAAGCAAAGCAAACTAGAATCAGAGACTGAATATTATTTTTAACTTTATTTCATACAGTGAGACCCCTAAATTAAGAAGCAGTAAATTCATAGTAGAATTATGGCTATTAAGTGGTCATCTGGTGGGAGGAAGGTGACAAAAGAGAATCATTGGGGTGGGACGTCATCAAAGTTTACTGATATGCATAATAAAGTCACAACAAAGTCTGATATTTTATACATTTAATATAGGTATCAAAAGAAAACTCATTATAAATATGGCATATCACAATGACATAAAATAAAAACTATGAAAGTGTTCATTCATGTGTGACCAAATGGGAATGCTTACTAAAGAGATGGTTCAGTGATTTGGTGCTTGCCATGAAAGGATGAGAATTGGAATTCAAGTTCCATGAATCTAAGGTAAGTGCCAGATGTACATGGTAGCCCACCTATAATTCTAGCTTCTGAAAGTGGAGAAAGGGAATTATTAGAACAAATTTGATAGTGAGACTTTTGTATAGGATTGTGCAGAGTTTAACTGAAAGACCCTTCTTAATGAGTGTGAGTATGATTCTAAGACCAACCAACTCAATCTTCCAGATTAACATACATAAATGACTAAGCATACCCATACATATGCATCACATACATGCAATCATGTATATCACATATCCCATATACATTAAACATACAAACACACCCATGAAAGGAGAAAAATATGAAAAATAAATGGGAAGTCCTGTATGCTAATAGTGATGGTTTGAATTAACAGAGCCATTTTAATATGGACATATATACAAAGAAGCTGTAATCTGGTTTTTAAGGAGATACCTGTGCCTATGAATTCATTGAAACTTTCATAATTATTAAACAATCTACATATTATTCAGTGATGGATGAATAAAAACACAGTATACATATGCTTGCTATAGAATATTATTCATTATTTAAAAATAAAGAGACAACATTTCATACAATATGGATAATATTGTCCTAGATGACAATATGCCAAGGTCATCAAACCAGAGGCAGACAAATACAGCATATGCTCCCAACTCACACATAAAACAGGTAGACACGTAGAACCTTAGCAGAAACATGGTTATTGTAAGTCTCAGACTTTGAGATGAAGAGGGACACCAAGATAAATTGTCTTTTTTACTAAAAGATTTTGTTACAGCAATTACTATCAACATAGACAAACAGCAGCATTGCAGGGATTCAGAAGAGTTTGCAAAGCCACACTGCCAAGTAGGACTCCCCTGTTATAAGATACAGATGGAGATGTGGAGGTCCCATGCTACATAGTTGATGAGTAACCAATAATACATGTATGTACTCAGGTTGTCTCTAATACAGGGGAGAGTGCATACATGTATTATTTGTTACTCATCAATTCACCCTATCAGCTGACTTGTTGGTTTCATATGAATGTATCAGCCTTAAACCCTTATAGCTTAAGGAACTCAGTAAACTTAGTAAACTTCATTTTCAGGAGTGATAATTACAGGCTCAGCCACAGAAGAGTTCCTACCATGTCTTTTACAGCAGCTATGAGCTCAGGAGTGAAAAGAGACCAGTGCAGGAGAGTGAGATCTGAGAATCCTCTAGCTGAAACATAAGCTATCAGGGACAGCAAGGGAAAGGACATAGAATAATGCTGTTGGCAAGATTGGGAAGCTACAGCAGGACAGCTTGAATGGACCTAGGGATAGATGTGCAGAGAAGGCCTGCAATTGATAATTTGCTTTATACAGGAAATTTGCTAAGTGAAGGTTTCAAGGGTCCTTGGTATCAAAAGAACAATGTAACTGGAAAAAAAAAGTATTTGTTAACCCATTGGCTAAGTTTAGTGTGTGTGTGTGTGTGTGTGTGTGTGTGTGTGTGTGTGTGAGAGAGAGAGAGAGAGAGAGAGAGAGAGAGAGAGAGAGAGACAGAGAGAGACAGAGACAGAGACAGAGAGACAGAGACAGAGACAGACAGAGAAACAGACAGAGACAGAAAGAGAACATTAAATAAATGTCAACAACTGCATTATTTCAAAGCTTTTCTATTTCAAAACTGAACCTAACTTCTGAAATTATAATGTGCATAAAGTATCTTTTATGCCTCCTATTTCTTATGATGGTCATCAGAACTAAGCTTTTAAAAGGGCAATAGTTCTACTACTATGTGTGAATTTAGGAAAGATTATGTATGTAATACACAGCAGAACACATCACTGGAACTGAAAAGCTGTTTCAGGGGCTAAGAGCATTTTGCTGCACTTGTAAAGGACTGCAGTTTAGTCCCTAGCACCCAAGGGAACTCAAAAATAATTTACAACTTTAGCTCTAGGGAATCCAAGTTCTCTTCTGGTGTGAGGCAAATACACAAAGTTGCATACAAATACACATAAATAAAACTAAAATAATTTTTGGGAAAAAAAAAGTATCACTTCTTTTTGGTAACCATTCGATTCAATTTCCTACAAGTTTTTAGAAATACAGATATACCGTAACAGGTCCCAGCAAAGCAGATGACAAGTGGGTGCTTCGACTATATAATTATAATGGTTCCTGCTAACATCATTTACAAAGATGAAGACAATGATATCTATTATTAGACAGTCTGTATGTGACAAGATATGAACACAGAAACTGTCAGAGACCATGTTTAGTCTGATTATCTAACATCATGGATGCATCAATCATACCCACTTCAAGGGAAAAATGATCATAAAATTGGAATATGATGAATTTTAACATTCCCAAGGAAACCTTCAGTCACAAGGGAGATTTTGTATCTCCGAACATAATTGAATTGACGACAATGCCTAAGCAAAGGAACAGAGGGTGCTAGTTGTCTGCTCACAAAAGAGGATACACAACAAATAAAAGTTCGATATTCAGATCCTCTTAGATTTCAAAATTCTTGAATTGATTGGTTTCCTATTATTAAAAAACTAACTTTTGTCATTTATTTTTATGAAATGTTCATGCTCATAATGTCTGGATAACTTGATTAAGACTGAAATATTTCTTTTACTTTGTGTATGTACACATGTGTGTGTGCTATCATGCATTGCATATGTATATGGGGGTAGAGGTCAAGTGTTTTCCAATTTCTTACATACTCTCCATCATGATTTCTGAGACATGTTGTGTCAATGAGCCTGAAACTCACAGATTCTAACTAGGCTGGTGTGTAAGCAAACTCCATCTCTTCTTGTCTTAGTTCCCACATACTGTCATTATAGGTGTGGGGCAGTTCCTGACTGTCATGTGGTACTGTTGATCTAACTCTGTTGCTCTTGCTTACATGTCAAGCATCTTACTGACAAACAGACCTTGTCTAGCTCATACACCTCTTTCATGTTACAGATTTTGAGCTGCTTTCAACATGATTATTAACTTATAGAAATAGCCAAAACTTACGATGTAATAATTGATTGGTAGCTGAAATAATGTATATGTCTATTTGTATGTGTGTATGTTGTGCATAAAGTAATATAAAATTATTATGAATTTAAATTTTAGTTACATTCCTTGAGTTTGATAATGTCACTGTCAAAGAGACTGAAGACTTTAGGACAATTGAGAAAAGGTATAAGATGAAAATTATGGTAACTAGGGGAATCCTGGGACCAGTTAAATAAATACCATTACATGAATAAGACTTGAAATACATTTGGCTAAAACATTGGGTTTCTGGCCTTGACCTCCAAGTTCCTGCTGTCAGACTTGAGCTTTGAATGATGCCTGAAGCAGCCATCTCTCTGGCTGCCAATTCTGGTTCTCCACAAAAAAAAAAAAAAAAAAAAAAAAAAAAAAAAAAAAAAAAAAAAAAAAAAAAAAAAAAAAAAAAAAAAAAAAAAAAAAAAAAAAAAAAAAAAAAAAAAAAAAAAAAAAAAAAAAAAAAAAAAAAAAAAAAAAAAAAAAAAAAAAAAAAAAAAAAAAAAAAAAAAAAAAAA
>PVIH01004979.1:0-61374 GCA_004025045.1 Sigmodon hispidus | reverse complement strand
ATATTGGGTTTGGGGAATCTTTGATAAGTTTCCAAGATTCTGTAGTGGCTTGCAGAACTCTGTGTAGAAAAGTGAAGCTGGTGCAGCATCTGTGTGCCAGTAATTAAATACAATATACTGAATAAAATCAAAAGTGGAAATAAAGTCCAAATGCAATTGCAATGTTCTCACTAGTTTCTGTCTTATTTCTTATTAAGATATATGGTCATAGATATTATTCAGAGTCTGAAAATAAGAATTGAAAGGATAGAAGCAAATGACATGTCAAATGCCTCAATGTTTATGACAAACATTGAATCAGAAGCCTGGAATTCAATTCTTCCTGGGGCAGGAGAGTTACCAATTCTGACTGGAGTCTCTTTGAGGACTGAGGAAACTCTAAATTTCACGTAAAACGTTTCATTAATACATACTCGATGACCATTAAATGGCATTTCAAGCTATCCTCTTGCCTAGAGATATTTATCCCAATGTTGCCTTGATATGCCAGACTACATTTTAGAAAAATCAGTAAACTCAGCCTGCTCTTCATCTTCCACATCTGGTTATTTTCTCATGCTCCACACATCTGGAAACAGCACGGCCATCTGATCACTTACTCAGAGATAAAACTACAAGTGTTATCTTTGACATCTCTAGATAATTAAACTTAGCCATCAACTACAACCAAGCCACTACAAGTACAATTAAGTCAGAAAACAAGCCACTCCACACACACACACACACACACACACACACACACACACACACACCTATATATCAGTTATATCAGAATATGTATATTCTATCAGTTGTGTTGCTCTAGAGAACTCTAACTAAAGTCAGACCCTAATATTGCAGCTCAGCTGTCTAGCTGTTTGCATTTGTACTAGGAACTCCTTATAAGGCTCTATTTTTATTTACAGAAACAGGTTCCATTTCCTTCTTCTTCTTGCTTCCTCTCTGGATCTTTTCCAGCCAGCTTCCTATTCTGCAGTGACTCAGATACACTTAATACAAATTGAGAGGTATCTCCCATATACCAAAATGATTTTAATGGGTCATTCTGGTTCATAGAATATGGTCAAATAATCTATATGGCTATAAGATTGTGCATGGTGTGGTTCTCATATAGCCTTGAAGGGAAACAGAGGCGAAGTTGATCTGGAGAAGAGACAGGGGAAATTCTGGTTGGGATGTACTGAATGATGGAAGAATTTTTTTTTCAATTAGAAAAAAACTTATGCTATCTTTCTGTTTTTTTTTTTCTGGCACAATTTTGCCTTCTCTAGAGATTTTTCAATTTTGGAGACCTTTTTCATTGTAGTAACTTGGTGAGGGGTATTATTATTTGCATTTAGTAAGTAGATTTTAGGGATCATATTAAGATTATAAAATACACAATGATTTCCTCTCCCCACACATTTAAGTCCACATGTCTGAAGTGATGAGCCTGAGAAACTTGCTCTATATAGTTCATCTTCAGCCATAATGTAAGAAATGCATCAGTGCTCTGATGAGAACACACTTCTAGCTGATACACTTGTCAGAGAGTTCATCTGCCAGTTCTTTCTTAAACTCATTGTTTCCCTTAAAGCCTGCCTCCTCACATAAGGTGGCATTCCTCCCAGAACAGACTGTGTGCAATGACTAATGAGAGAGCAGGAGATAGGGACTGGGCAGTCTTCACCTTATGTGTCCTCTGGCAGTCTATCTAGGCCTGGCATCTCCTTCAGCCTGTTTCCTCTTGTTTTACACACTCCTTGTGCAGGTATTAATCTCAAGACTCAACACAGTCTGTACTGCTATTAGCAGCTCAGATATTGCTGTCTATGTAACTCAGTCTGCATCATTGATTTCATCCACTTTTGTGGTCCATGTTGCATATCTTTCTCAGGTTTTAAGATGGACCTTAATTTGTACAAATCTTACTTTGAAATATACTTTTCCCACTGACCTAATTAAGCTGGACTCTTCTTTTGAAACAGAAGTTCAATGACCAGTCTCATAGGCCCTTTTTCTGGCTTCCTGAATAAATTGCCATGGCCCTTCTTTTCAACTTACTACCCTGTAAAACTTTTATAATACAATGGTGTTACTTCATGTTCCAGAATTCTGTTGTGGAATTTGCATTCCCTGGAATGGTACTTGCTCAGTGTGAGCTTCCAAGTCTTTGTCATAATCTTCAATTCACCATCCTAGTATATCCTGTCATCTAGCATAAAGAGCAGGTACCAGAGCCAAATGGAAACTTAAGAAAACAGGAAAAGAAATGATCTGATTCATGTAAGTTTCCTCAGAAAGATGCCAGTTTGGAGAAATTGATAAACCATCTCTGCATCTTTATTAAAAGTTTAAATGACACATTTTAATAAAAAAGCAAAACAAAATTTTCCAGTACTCAGTCATCTAAGCAAAGGATGATGAGTCAATTATGGCCTTTTTAAAATTAGCATGTTTTTGTTACTTTTCTATTGCTTTGAAGAGATATCTTGATCAAGGCAACTTATAAAAGAGAGAGTTTATTGTGGCTTTGCTCAGAGGTACAGAGGGTTAGTCCATGACCAGCTTGACAGGAATTATGGCAATATGTGGGCAAGGATGGTACTGGAGCAATATCCTAGAACTTACATATTGAGACAACAACCATGAGGCAGAAAGAAACAGAGAGAGCTGTATGGGAACAATGTAAGGTTTTGAAACTTGCAGCATCATTTTCAGTGACAAGCTTCCTCAAAAAGGTAACACCACCTAATCTTTCCCAAACATTTCCAACACCTAGGGAATTGGCATTTAAATATGTAAGCCTATGGGGCCATTCATTCAAACCATCACAGAATGTAATAATTTTATAGACTGATGAGTTTCATTATGACACTTTAGGTGTATTATTTTTGAAGTCAACCTCTTGATTTTCTAAGCCGCTATGAAATTTGAGCAAATTTCATGACTTTGAACCTCAGTCTTATCTATAGAACACTAACCCACCTCTTGGTTCTACTGTCATAATCGACATTACAAAGTACTTTACAGGATACTTGACAATGACAGACATACAAAGGATATTTTAGCACATTTTTGTGATAATTAAACTTAGCCATCGACTACAACCAAGCCACTACAAGTACAATTAAGTCAGAAAACAAGCCACTCTACACACACACACACACACAAACACACACACACACCTATATATCAGTTATATCAGAATATGTATATTCTATCAGTTGTGTAACTCTAGAGAACTCTGATTAAAGCAATTTTCTTTCTTCTCTTTCTTTTTCTTCTTTTCTCCTCCTCCTTCTTTTCTAACATTCCTCTTCCCTTTCTACCTCCTTTTCATAAGATGGGATCTTGCCTCGTAGCCCAGCTTAGAACCATGGACCTCATGGATGGACCCCCCCAAAGTTTATTATTATAAATATATACTTCATCATCATTATGTATTATATGGGCAGTAAGCATAGGGAATGCACATTGTCTCTTCATAGTTTAGGGCATTTTGAGAACTGTGTCATAGTAAATAGCTAAACCATTGGGAAGATACAACCATGACTTTCAGAACTTCCTGATTTATGGAAACTATAGCTTTACTTTCTAGGTTTCTCATGAGCTATTTCTGAACATAAACCTTTATCATTTTATAGGTGTATGTTTCTTATAGACCAGTATATTTTTTTGTTTGTGTGTGATTTGATAACAGACACTTAAAACTGCTTTTGCAAAAATTACTAACTCCTTATATAGATCGACAAGTTAATTACAAAGTTTATATATCTTTATAATATAGATATCCTTCACTGGCTATCTGTGCCTTTTACATTGGGTAACCTGTTTACTGGTAAACAGAGATATGATAATCACTAAGATAATGCTTATACAAAAATAGGCCAGTTGTATCTGGCCTATTCCATTTCCTTTCCCAGCAGAAGACACATAAATAACAGCTATCTTTTTGTCAATGCCACCATACTTGTCCTTATTATTCTTTAGTTAGATGTGTTTGTATAGGTCTCAGTGTATGTGCATGTTTGTACAAATGCCTACAGAATCCATAAGAGAGCTTCATATCATTTGGAGCTAGTGTTACAAGTGATTGTGAACTACTCAGCACAGTTGCTAAGAACTGAACTCTGGTCTTCTACATAAGCAGAATGTGTTCCTAACCACTGAGTCATCCATTCAGTCATTCATTACCAATTTTTTAAATGTCTTATTTCACATCCTTGCTAAAGATAGCTTAAATTTTTCCAGCCACTCTCTTTAATCTGCAGTGAATCCTAGGAGAGATTAACCCTAGACAATTTTCTGAGACTAAGGCTTTTCCCTGGAGCAAAGTAATGATCTCAGAAACTACTTCCATAATTTTGGTTCTTCCTATTTTGGTCTTTAACAAACAATGCATGAATAACTTGAGTAAGACAGTAAGATATTTAAAAAGCCATGTTGGTATATTTATGATGTATCTATTATTAGTATCTATACAGTAAGACCTAGTCCTAAAATTATATCTGTTATCATTAATCTAACCAGTAAAAACATCTGTTACAATATCACTTTTTACATTTTATCCATTTTTGTAAAAAAAAAATCTCCATCTAACTTTGCTTAGCCCGCACATGATAGATCCATGTCAGACTTGATATCAAATGTCCTTCTGATATTATTCCTATAAACTTGCAGCAATCTCCTGTACACAATACTTCTTAAATAAAGAACAACAATGGCTGTAGTCACTCTTTTGTGGAGAGAATGAAATATATCATAAAAATAGTGATAAAATGATTTAAAGGTCTTTCGATGAAAAATGACAATGTAGGGAGGATTTACCAGAATCAGTCAAAAACGTGAGTCAATTCATGAATAAGATCAAGTCTAAGTTATACCATGAACACTGAGGAAAAGGGGCAAGAAGAACTCTTTATGAAGAAGACTCCCAATTGAGATAAACAGACCAAAGAAACAAAGCATGGCAATGCTTGGAGAGGTTTACTTACAAAGAACGTTTTGCAAAACTAAAATGCCAGAGTGGCTGTAGTATTCACATTAGTAGAACATTGTCACAGGTGCCATTTGAAGTCCAGGGATAAGATTTTACTATCACATACATTATGTAAGGAAATACTGGTGATTAAGCAGCTGTCTTTATTTCTTCTCCTGTTGCAGTGATAACTTTGGTTAAAGCAACTTCTGAAGGATTTATGTTGGCTCATAATCCCAGGTCACAGACCAGTTATATTGCTAATGCCCCAAAATTTTTAGATATTTGCTTTATTCTGCATCATATATTGCCTTGTTTTATACTTCCAAAAGTTTTAGGCAACCTGTCTATATACCTTGTAAGGACAAGCAAGAAGAAGACATGGAAGGCAGTGGATTGAACATCACATAAAGTATGTCCTAAAGCAGAGGGAAAACAAGGGGGTGAGAGGTATAATCTAGGGTGATCAGGCAGTTAATAGATAGAAGTCAGAAACAGGAATTACATGAAACCTCAAACCTTAAATAATGATATACATAATCATACTACTGAATATCCTTCTATTGCTTCTATATGCTATACTCTATCCTCTTCTTGTATGAGAACCCATGATACCCCCATTTGAATAAAATTTTGAAGGATAAGTATCAAAAGCATGTTAAATGTGAAACACTGAAGGTCACATTAAATTATCTAATATAAAGAAGCCTTGTCCAGTGTTATTAAATTTAGAAACCCATATCATTTGTGCTTCTGTTATTAGATTATACTAACAACATCCTAAACAGAGATTGTTAGTATCATATTTAAGCTAATGATGATACAGTATCCTAATAACTGTGATTATATTATAAAATTTTACTTTTAAATATATAAAATCATCTTGAACTTCTAAGGAACTCCAAGATTTTTACTAATGATATCTTCACCTTGTCTATTCAATATGCCCATGTTTGCACTCAGTTGTGATTCTGCCTACCATAGCCCTTGTAGATGAAGACTTGTATTGAGTTTTACAAAGTGTATTTTTTAATGGTATGTGGTATTAGTATAACTCACACATGTTTTAAGGGGGAATACAGCAGGAACACACTGTTATTTTCTGTTATTTGTGTTTCTGGTACAGAACTGTCATCTCCACTGAGCACAAAGGGTAACAGAAATCAACCTCCCTTTTGTTGAGTAGATTACAGAAGCTTGCTAAACGCAAAGTTTATCATTATATTAAACAATAAAGTATAGAATAACTAACTGCTTTTTTCCTCCAAATATTTATCATTAATAAACAGCCAGCCTTCTGCATCAGTAACCATTGAATTAGGCACCACAGCTTTTTCAGACTAAAACACTGTTTTACAAACAAGAGTAAATCAAATTAAACAACAACATCTCTTTTATTTTACAAATAACAGAAGAACTTAAAGTAATATTTTTTTTAAATTTTTTTGGCAAGGATTTGTTTTTCTTGATAAATTCAGGCATTCCAAATTCTACTTTGCTTTTTCCCCCTGTGCTAAAAATTTGTTGTTGTATTACAATTCACTTATAAAGACTAAGAAAGAAAATTTTTGCATTGCAGAAAGGAAAACACACTGTGAAGACCTAATTACACGTTCACTTTTCCAATTACTTTGGACCCTCTTTCAGAGGAAGAATTAGCAGTTTTACCCACACAAACAATAAGGGAGAGATTTTGTCAAAAGCTGTCTACTATGTCCAGGCTTTCAGAGCTACATGGCATTTCCTGGGTCTTCATTAAGTGGTGAGCAAGGGACCAATTGTTGTGCCTGCGACATAACCTAGGTCTCATAATCATTAGATGCAGCATACACAGAAAAAAAAAAAAAAACAGAAAAGACTTAAGCATCACCCAAGGGTTAGTAGACTATTGTCTCTGTGTGTGTTTTCCCCATTCCATTCATGAGCCATTTGTATCCAAATCCCTCCACCAAGATATGGAAAGTGAATCCATCAACCTTGTTATTTGACTATTTCATTGTTCAGCTGAACACAGAGAAGGTACATCAACATTTATTAACTGAGTCAACGAACATGTCAGGGGGTGCACATGTGAATGCAAAGTTCTTTCCTGATCTAATGGGGCCTTGTAAACAATAGACAGCAGGCATCATTCTTAGCAATTTAAAGGAGGAGGAGGAGGAAGAGGGAAGAAGAGAAAAGGAGAGAAAGAAGAAAGAAAGGAAAGAAGAAAAAACATTATTGGATGGTAATGCTAAAATTTTCTCTATCATAATGGTCACAGGGACAGTTGGAGGGAGAGAAAGGAAACAATAATGGGGAGGTAACAAAGTTTGAATTATGTAATTGATACATGGCACTTATTAGGGTCTTTTTTCTTCTTCTTCTTTATTTATTTTGTATTTATCAAGAAGAACAATAAAAGGAATTTAAAATGCTGACAAGTTAAAAATAACTATAAAGAAGATAAAAATCATAAGCATGACTTATCAAGGGTGATAATGCAAATAAGATTGCTACACATATATTTACTTTGTGTTCAGCTTTCCCTCTGATTTTTTTTTCCATCCCTGTATATCCTTATTCAAGGTCCCTTCCCCCTCCCACCACATCAGGTCATTTTTCTTCTCTGCAACTCCCCATCCCCTCCCTGGGCAGGGAGCAGACAGTCCTATGGTCCCACTGACCCCAATAATGCTTGGATCAGTCTCCACTCCTGGCCAAATCCAGTTTTGTCCCCCCTCCCTCAAGAGTGAGTCAGGTGTTCCTATAGCTGGAGTGGGATCTGAAGGGTCAGTCCAGGGTGTTTCTGATCCCAAGCTGTTCAGTGGTTGTGGTTTGCTGCTTGGGCATGCTTGACTTTTTTTCTTGTTTGTTTGTTTAGAGACCACTAATGAGTGAGTACATCCCCTGCTTATCTTTCTGAGATTGTGATACCTCGCTCAGGAGGATATTCTCCAAATCCATCCATTTGCCTGCGAGTTTTAGGATATCATTATTTCTTACTGCTGAGTAGTATTCCATTGTGTAGATGTACCACAGTTTGTTAATCCATTCTTCAGTTGAGGGACATCTAGGTTGTTTCCAGGTTCTTGCTATTACAAATAATGCTGCTATGAACATAGTTGAGCTAATACCTTTGGAGTGTGAATGTGCCCCTTTAGGGTATACACCCAGAAGTAGTATTGCTGGGTCCTTGGGGAGATTGATCCTCAATTTTCTGAGAAACCGCCATATTGCATTCCAAAGTGGCTGAACAAGCTTATACTCCCACCAACAATGGAGGAGTGTTCCCCTTGCTCTGCATCCTCTCCAACATAGGCTGTCATCTGTGCCTTTTATCTTAGCCAATCTAAAAGGTGTTAGGTGGTATCTCAAAGTTGTTTTGATTTGCATTTCTCTGATGGCTAAAGATGAAGAACACTTTTTCAGGTGCCTTTCAGCCATTCGTAGTTCCTCTGCTGAGAATTCCCTTTTTAGATCTGTACCCCATTTTTTGATTGGGTTATTCAAGGTTTTGGGCTCTAGATTCTTGAGCTCTTTATATATCTTAGAGATCAGTCCTTTATCACTTGTAGGGTTGGTGAAAATCTTTTCCCATTCTGTAGGCTGTCGTTTTGTCCTATTGACAGTGTCCTTGACTTTGCAGAAGCTTCCTAGTTCAGGAGATCCCACTTATTGATTGTTGGTCTTAGTGTCTGTGCCACTGGTGTTATATTTAGGAAGTGGTCGCCTGTGCCAATTCATTGGAGGGTATTTCCCACTTTCTTTTCTATCAAGTTCAAAGTGGCTGGGTTTAAGTTGAGGTCTTTGATCCACTTGGATTTGAGTTTTGTGCAGGGTGACAGGCTTGGATCTATTTGCATTTTTCTACTCATAAAACAAATGAAATACATGCATCCAACCCTTCAGGTAATATAAATGAGTTGTTCTTAAGTGAAAAAAATTCAAATAATGAAGCTATGCTGAACCTGTGTTGAAGACACACATCCTTGTATCTCTTCTCACCAGACAGCTCCACCTGAAATTTTCGTATATATCCCCAAATCAAACTCATTGTCTTCCTTCCCTTGGGAAAACACATTCCATGCTTGAAACTATCAAGTAACTAAAATGTAATTTGAAAATTTACTTCCTTATAATTGGAACTTGATGTACATGTAACATTCAAAAGAAAAAGAACTGTTTGTAAATATTTACTTTCTAAAGCTATTGGCATCACCTATAAAACAATTATTCCATCAACTTTCTGTTAGGTATTGTTTTACCCAAAGGATGGTGCCGAGTTCTCGGTGTTCTGCATGCTCTTTTATGTTCTGGGAATACAAAGGATACAATAAAGACAGAGAATAAATCAAATATATGTATAGCAATGAAATAGATGCCAAGCAACAACTAATCCATATAAAATGATTTGGTAACTGTGTGAGAGGTGTCATTCTACCAGAACATGGGGTTCAAGAGAGGGAGCATTAGCACTGTCAGGAGAGGCTGTAGAAAGTAGTGATTTTGAAGCTGGAATGCAAACAGCTTGAATATTCCATAAAGAGAAAAGAGAGGATGGAGCTAAATAATAGTTTCACCAAACATTAAATGAAGTAGAAGATACTGGAGTAAATGCCCAGGAATGCTTTACAGCAGATTGAAGCACGGCTGGAGTTTTCCTGAGGTCACAGAATCATCTTCCAAGGCTCCTCTTAAGCCAATTTACTCAGAAAAGCTTTTCTGAGACCAAGTCAATGCAGATTCTTCAAGTATACTTTACAGGCACTCGGCTCCATTTACTCATGGTATTGATCTGTAATTATGAAGAAACACTTGCCTAAACTGAATACCTATCCCTTCTCCCAAACAAGAAGAATAAATCCGTATGAGTGTGTTCTCTTTTATAAGGCCCAACACCTAGCTATTAGTATCAGATCTATTACTGGGCATTAGAATAAAAAATCTTACAAATAAATACTTAAAGGCATCTAGATAGAAAATCAGTAGATTGCAACCAGATTTCTGGGTACATTGTTCTGTAGTCAGCAGGGGGTACCTAACTGTATTGCTATGCCTCATTGTGGTTAATTCATGGTAGAACCTGTAGCCACAAAAGCAGATAAGCCAACATTTCAGTATTATGAAGTGATAATAAAGTCTTAAGCTAGACTACCTTAAGACATAGAGAAATAGGTAACTGGACATAGTGGTTCACACCTGTAATCCCAGCACTTGGAATGCTGAGGCAGAAGTTTCTTGGGTCCATCCTGAGACTCTGTCTCAAAGAACAGCAATGCTGCTTCTGATAACTGATGTTAAAAAGAGAAGGACCACAACAGTATCCTGAATAACTCATTCAAATCCTAGGAATCTGGTAGCTGAGGAGAAGTAGCAGTGGGCATAGTCGATGATTATCCATGATGATTCAGATTGTGTGAGTGAACATAAAGCTGCTAAAAAATTTTAAGTAGGAGATACCACCTTTGATTCTATTCAAGGTATAATGATGATATGTATATGAAAGAGTAAAGATCAAATGTATTCCCAAGGGTATGATCTGATGAAATGTATATGTCCAGATTCAAGCACAGCTTAACTTTCCTAATGGAAATCATCATAATCTTAATAAGTCAAACTATTCAAAGCCCATTCCAAAATGAGTTATTATGCATTGAGAAGGAGTAAATAGTTTGGAGTGGGGAAAAATGATGTTTTACTTGCTCTAAAAATGGTACATACAAAGTTATACCCAGTTAGAAAATAAATACAAGCAAAATTGTGCAAAGTAAAACATCTTTCTATCCCTGGGGCTGACTCCTCTGCACTCTCTCTGGAGCTATAATTCCCTGTGACTCTTGAGTAATATATTCATAATTACCAAAAAAGAGGTCAAGAAAGAAACCAAGACAAATTCTTCCAGAAGTGAGACCGGAACTGGCAGAAACCATCCCTAAATGTGGATTCCAGCCCAAAGTTTCACTTTTTTACCTCTTTTTGAAGTGGGATATAGAAAACAAAAAAAAAAGAAAAAGGGAATTGCAAGAAGGCAAGGAAGAAAAGGGATGGATGGAGAGATTTAGGACGAAGGACGTTTTGGTGACTTTCTTCCAAAAGTTATCTATGAAAATTTTACTTCTGTTAAATGTTGAAGCACCTTTTTCTCCATAAAATTTAATTTCAATAAAATTTCAGAAAAAAATTATTTTTAAAATTTTTTTCATTTACCTTTAATTCAATATAACATCAACTCCAATTTATGTTGTTCATATATTCCTAGATGTGGGGCTACCCACTGAAGCAAGTTAGACCTACCAGGAGCTACGTCCTTAAAGAAAACTGACTACTAGCTGTCTGTAGCTCATTAATTAGGATCAGGACCTCCTGAATCCCTTCCTACTTCATGCTAGAATGTCCAGATGCCATTTTAAGTCTAAAGATATATGTTGCTATCCCATACATTATGAAAGGAAACAATGGTAAGTAAGGGGCTGTCTTTATTTCTTCTATTGTAGTGATAAAATACTTTGGTTAAAGCAACTTCAGAAGGATTTACATTGGCTCACAATCTCAGGAATCAGGCCAATAAATGTTGGAAAAGTAATCACATCATGATCTTAAGAGATCTGATTTTATCACACCTGTACTCAGAAATATAGAGCTAAGAACACTGCTCAGCTCCATTTCTTTCCTTACATAGCCCAGGATTCAGTTGTAGAATGGATGTACCCACAGTGAGCAGGTCTAGGTCCTGAGAATGTTATAACTATAAACTTGTAACAACTTCTACTGGAGACACCAATTAATAGAGGAGTCACTCCAAAATACACGTGTCACACCGACAGCAGTTACTGTAGCTTAGCTATTTTTGATATAAGTTTTTCTATACTTTGCAACAAATAATTCCCAATGACATCAAGTAGCACACACATTTCAAGAAAAGAAGAAACATTTCCTAGTAAAAAGATGCATTGAGTCTTTTTAAATTTTTTTAAGCTGTAGGTTAAGAAGCTTTAAAATTGGAAAGGAGGGAGAACAAGGGGATACATAGGTGGGAAAAAGACTTTATCTTATAAATAAATTAAAATAAGTAAATAAAACTTATCGTTTATATTCAAATTGGTATCTACATGACATAGTCGCTGGGAGTATCTTACTGAAGAACAAGAGACCCATCAGAAAACAGAGTTCTTTGAAAAGAACTAACTAATCAATGCATCTCTATTTTGAAATGTATATCCAACGTGGATAATTACTTAACAAGAGAATAAATATTCAAGGTAGTCAATTTCAATATGTGAACTATATCATCTATGCTTATGCAAGTTATAAACTAAGTTATGACATAACTTCTACTAGGTTGTTTAATTTCTGACTCACATCTCAAAAACTGATTTAAAAATTTATAAATGAGGGACAGTGAGTGGAGCTGAGAGGAGCGGGGGAAAGGGGATAGGTTGGGATGTAGTTTATGAATAAATATTGAAAGCAGTGACAGATCTTTTAGAAATCAGGTCTACAAAAAGAAAAACATAGAGTAGGACTTAATATTAAATTATTATTATTATTTCATTTGTGCAAATACAATCTAGATACTAAAGAAAAAGATGATCAAATAAAAAAGAATTTATTAATGATGCACATGACAGGAGTAGCGTATTCAACATTTAGTGCTCAGGACCTGGTTGCACTGCCTGTCTCTGTATGACAATGCAAAGAACATACGGAGGAAATCAGAAACGTCTATGAGGGGGTGGGTCAAGGAAGCATTGGCTGCAGCTCAGGTGTCTGTTTTGAAATCTTTTACCTTTATCAAAATGGATAGTGATGGGTACTGATGACTCAATGTGAACAGTGACCAAGATACTGAAGGAAGGGTAATTCAAAGAGATAGTTCAACGGCAATAAAAGGACCTGGGAAGTGCGCCTACAAACTATGAAAGAAATCCTTATCTCTATGACCAAAAAGATTAAGTAGAAAGGGTGAGGGGAAAAGCACTGAAGGTGGAAAATGCCCATAGCTGCAGCAAAGCACCTTCAGGAACTGTGACTCCAGAAAGACATGCAGCCTCTCTTTAACCATTATCCATCAGAACAAAACTAGCCACTAATCCCCACACCACACTTTCCTTCGCCCTTACAGGTGTCTCTCATCAGCACTGCCCAGCCAGAAGTCTTCAGAGACAGAGCTGTACCACTGATACTGACCCCATACCACAGGGCAGGAATGAGGAGTGGGTAAGATGAGGGGAAAAAAGCCAACACATTTCTCAGCTGTAATTGACTTCTGCTTCCTCTTTCTATCTTTGTTACTATTCTCTACAGTGATTCACTGGGACAGAGACTTTCAGTGTTGTGAAGAAGAGATGATAATCCCTGTAAAAAAAAGCATCAGATATTTCAGTGATTTTTTTCCTAAAATTTAGTTGCATCCAAAAGAATTGTATAGATGGAACATAATATGCAAAAATATACTTTGCGGTATTTAATTAATCTCGGAGGTAATCATCTCAGGGCTGTGACTCATTGGCTGGAAGCAAACTCTGTGACAATATGTTTTGTGCAACAGAACAATTTTAATTAATAAGCCGGACATATTTATTCAGAAATTATAATAAGATATCATTATTCTCAGAACATGAACTTTGGTGGTAGGTGTTAGTACCCTGCTGAGTTACAAAGAATGAATTTATGGATATTAAACAAGATTGTTTCAAGGCCACAAATATATCAGCTTTGTGCATCAGCTTTTATCTATACTGACAATCGTTTGTACCTACAAATCACCTGTGTCTGATATGATAGCCCAAGTACCTCAGGAAGGTATTATGAGCAACATCAGAGTGGGTGGTAGAAAAGTCATTCAGTAATAAAAACAGGATATAAGAAGTTGATTCAATGCAGAGACATTACTAATAAAGCAAGTAGGAAGCTCAGAGGCTTCCTTTTTAAGGATGCTACTATGAAAGTGAAATGAAGGAGGAGATGCTACTGCATCCTGAGTCATCCTTCTTTCCTGTATCTAACACAAACCAGGTAGGTGTTAACACTAAGTCAAATCGCATGCTTTCCAAATCAAAGCACATGTCACTCTGATACTGGTGAGAGAGGATTATACAAAAATGGCCTGATTTGAGATGGATGCTTCTGTGCACACTTTAACAAAAATGGTTAGGGGTGTGGGTTCTATGTGCATTCACAGACTGAGAAAATCTCAGAGCAGAGCAGACACACCACACAGATGCCAGACATACACCATAGGGATGCAGGACAAGGAGACAGCAGCAGGTGCAGAAGAAAGAAGCTGAAGTGCTGCTCTGAGAAAAAGTACTGAGCTGCACGGGTGAACAAGATGGGCTGAGTTCAGGTGATGGAGTTAGCATGTTATATGCCTGGGCTCTAGGTCAATCAGTGTAAAATTAATGAAACTCTCTGTGTGTTTCTGTGGGACTGCGTGTGTTTTTGTGGGTATGTCAGACTGCCAGACTGCCAGTCAAAACTCCTGGTCTAGGCCTAGAAGGTCCGGGCTATAAACCTATTACAACAAAGTGGACTTATCCCTGGTAAAGACTAATTCTTCTTTTTACAGTAGTCATTGGTTGCTGATAGTTCTTTTTTAAATGAGTGAAATCCCACAAAATTTTTACCCCTGTACTTTAACATTGTTCTGGTCTTACTTATTCAATCACTGCTAGAAGCTACTGTTTCCACAACAATCATCCGGGTATTCTGTCTTTTATCCTCTCCATTTTTCATCCCAAACTATTCCATGAGCTTCAGATGTAACAGCTGTAATGTAGATGTATCTGTTAACTCTGGGGTCTCCACAGTCTTTTAATGTATATATTATATCCAGTTATAAAAAGTGCTACCCAGACACAACATCTAAGAAACATGACAATGACTAGCATGACAAGACACACATTAAGTTGAAATAAGTGGCATTCACATATAAATAGCAACCAACAACTATCTTACTGGACTTCAGGCCCTCTTGAGAGAAGGGATGTCAGGGCTTATAATGGAAATCTACTTAGCCTTCCTGTGATAGTCAGATTATGGACTTTTAAAAGTAATTTACTACCACTATGTTGCTGGGTAATTACTACATTCTAGATCTTATCTTCATAAGCACAAGTAAATATATCTACCATTGCTCATTAAGAATCTTCTCTTTACAGCAAAAGGATACAATCACAGACAAGCACTGTTTTTTTTTTTTTAAAAAAAAGGATGTTGATGTTGTCAGCATGAAGACCATTCTCAATTGAGCCAATCCAACTCCAAATAAAATGCATCATTTAAGAAAGATAAAAAAAGTGAGGACCTTAAAATTACTTCTGATTATAGAATAAGTCTTGACTGCTATAATTTTGTTTTCAACTTCCCATATTTTATCAGAGTACTTCCCTGGGGACTTTCTGACAGAGCAGCAAATTCTGCTTTTACAATAATCCTACCTGTATCTTGTCATGCCTGCTAGGTCAGAAGACTAGTTCCTGAATCAACTGACCAATTCTTTCTTCTGAGACCAAAAGTAGCATTGTAACAAACTGTCTTTCATTTCAAACTACACATATACACTTTTGATAGAAACTATCTCATTTTTTGTGCATAATACCCTATAAGGGCAACAAGACAGCAGTTATTGCCCAATTTCCTGGTCAAAGAAATGGGCTAAAGATGTTAAAGCTATTTACTCAAAGTTAAGGAACTCAGCTGCCCTGGGCTCAGAGCAGCTTCTAGAAAGCATTTTCACCAATGCTTTAAAATTATAGTCCTGCATTGTGGTAGAAGAAGAGTACAGATGGTAGACAGGCAGAAATAAAGATAGCATTTTACATGTCGTTAATTATACTATCTGAGAACCTCTGTTGTGAGAACTTCATAGATTTATCTCATCTGATTCAATAACAACCTACTGAGTAAGACTCCTACCATAATTATGTAATAGATGAGGTCAGTGAAGCATGGAGTAGATGAACAGTTAATACCAGGTTACACAAGGCCAGCTTTATATCAGAGTCCATGTTGTTAATATGATCCTGGAATTATCAAATCCTACGGACCTCTCCCTGCCTTTACCTCCCAAGTGCTGGAATTAAAGAATTTTAGATTCACAGATTCTCTCTCTCTCTCTCTCTCTCTCTCTCTCTCTCTCTCTCTCTCTCTGTGTGTGTGTGTGTGTGTGTGTGTGTGTGTGTGTCCCCCATCTCTCTCTCTCTCCTCTCTCTCTCTCTCTCTCTCACACACACACATACACACACACACACTCACACAAACACAAAGAGAGAGAAAGACAGACAGAGACAGACAGACAGACAGATAGACAGACACAGTGTGGACTACTGTGTAGACACATGTAGTATTACTATACAGAGAGACAGAGAGAGAGAGAGATAGAGAGCTGCTATGTAGCTCAGGCTGACATGATGTAGCTATATAGACCAGGATGAACTAACTCTTAGACATCTTCTTGCCTCTGTCTCTAAAGTGATGGAATTACTATAGGTTTACACCATCACTTCAGTTGATTATTTTATTTTGTGAAGCCATAATTCTATTTAAATCATGAGTAAAACAAAAGAACAAAATAAAAACAACCAATATAATCCAAAACTTTGGCTGGGAAGAACAAATTTTAAAAAGGGAAATTCCAGACTAAAGATCCAACTCTCCATATTTAACTTTAAAATTGTTCCACAGACTAAGCTTAGTATTTAGAAGAAGAAGGAGAAGAAGAAGAAGAAGAAGGAGGAGGAGGAGGAGGAGGAGGAGGAGGAGGAGGAGAAGAAGAAGAAGGAGGAGAAGGAGAAGGAGGAGGAGGAGAAGAAGATGATTTAGGTCTTTCAAAGAGAGGTGAGGAAGATAGAGACTTGAAGATTTCCCTTTTGTGTACTGTAGGACTTGAGATGCATCACCCCTTTCCAGTATCTCCTGTCATCTGCTACAGATGTGTGTATGTGTGTGCATTTGTGTGTGTGTGTGTGTATGTGTGTGTAAATATCAATACTACAAATAGACCGTGTTTTCACCTCTTAGAGGCTAACCTGTCATCTGTTGATCAGTTGCCTGGAGTCTGACTCGTACAGTTTCCCAATTGTTTCTTTTAAGAACAAATGGAAGAAAAGGATTCTGAAGACAAATATTGGAGCAGATTAACACCATATTCTAAGGTGGTTTAACAAGATTAGCTTATCTTAAACAAATGGCCTGTCTTTTGTTGGGTAGCAAAGAGAAGGAGAGACGGGGGAGGAGGGTGAAGGAAAGGGAAGGAGAGAGGGGGTGTTTTCTATGGCTCAGATAAAATATACCCCTCATAGTTCAAAATGGAATATATTTTTCTCAAATTATGGAGAATACACTAATGTTCTGTGTGACTATTTTTCAGTGTTAAGTCTAGCATAGTAGATCTACAAAAATGCAACTGGAATAAAAAAAATCCTAATGATGTACAATATTTTCAAATAGCCAAATGTCAAAAAGCACAATTCCAATATACGAGTAAATGGTGTGATTGAATACTAGAGATGCTCATAGCCCATAACTTCAGGTGAAGCATCTGTCTTTTATCATTAATGAGAAAAGAGACAGCATTTTATGTTTAAAATTAATAGCTGGAGCACACTGGGACTATAGGGAAAATACAAAGTGCTTTAATGCAAAATGCTTCACAAAATCTGCAGGAATTGAACCAAATCATTACATAAAGAAAACATATGTAAGAAATTTTTCTTCATGTCTTAGCTACTGAACTGCCTATTCATTTTACCTGCCCAGAATCTGCAATGCTCAGCAAGATGGATATTAGCAAATGTAGAAATGTCTTTTCCATTTTAATGTTTTCTAATTTCATCTGTCAAGGAGGATATTAGATGATTATTTATTTATAATTTGTAGCTACTAATTATAGTCTCTATTGCTGAGACTAGTTTTTTATTTAATGTATCATGCATTTGTGTGCATGTGTACTTATTGTGTTATATATGTAAGAGCATTCATGCCTATACCATAGCATGCCATATGGAAGTAAGAAAATAGCTTTTGAGCTTTGGTTAGCTTCAACATGACTTCTAGAAATCAAACTCATGTGGTTGGGCTTGCACAGCAACTATTTAGACCCATGGTGCCATCTCTGTGGCTCCCAGCCAATTCTAAGCATAGGAAATACCATTAATTTTTAAATAAGTACACAGTCTAAAGAATGGCAATGAACACTGGACCATCATCTGTAACCTCTTCTGAGTAACATCATCTTTTGGTGAATTGTTACAAGGATTCATTTTCACTCATAAATAATAAAAGATATTTACCATTTCTCTAAAACAGAACAGAGTCCTCAAAGGCTACCATGTCTACAGAGTCAATACAGAGTAGACTATGAATAAAATAAACATTTAATTGTTTTAATTGTCTCTCTTGTTACTCTGACTCTGAAGGTGTTTTAACTTAAAAATGTCCCTATGCTAGCCACAGAAAGGAAGCACAGAAGGAAATAAAAGGAAGCAAAATGATGACTGAGAGTCATTATTAAGAGGGAAGCAAAAAAGGCATGAGTGCAACTTGGTTGTGAAGTATTCATTTATTGTGTATCAAGCCTCGAGTTAAACCCCCAACAATCAATAAACTGTTGTGGTTGTTCGCACCTTTAATATAGAGAAATAGAAACAAGGTCATTAGATGTCTATTTTTTTGTTATTGTTAATGTTGCATTTTGTTTGTTCTGGTAGTTAAGTTTCTGTTCTGCTATGTTTCCCATGCTTGGTCTGCTGACTGAAAAAAAGATAGGTATTTATTGCAGCTCTTTCTTTTTTTCTGTAGTTTGAATTTGTGACCCCAGTTGTTTCTGATATATTAAGTTCATTGATTCTCTTTGTTGAATATAGAAGATAGAAGAAAACCCAAGGATCTTATCAGCATGCCACTCCTGATGAGTCAAAGACCCTCGCTGATCTGGACCCTTCTCCCTGTCTTCTGAACCTTCTTAGTATTGTTTATAAAGTATTTTGGATGCTTATAAATCATGTGGAGTAACATGAGAAAGTCCATCAATTCTGTCTTCTTAGCAGTTCTGTCGTTCTGTCATTCCCATTTCTATGTCATAATCCCTTGATTATCAATAAGACTGTATGGCATGCTCTGACAGCTCTAATTCAGTAACTATTCATGGGTTTTAAACTCTAATAAAGTTTAGCCTTAGTGGATATTAAAATAAAGGAGAAACATTCCCAGAATGGTGACTTTTCTACGTTCTTTTTTTGCATGTGAAAATAAGAAATTGGTTCCAACAAGTGAGCTTACTTTTTCTGCTAGGTTTTATTTTTTTTTTCATTGAATATATATCTGTTGACAGCAATGTAAAGACTTCTAACTAAATTAATACAAATTGAACAAGATTAACCCTTTTTAACCTATGAAGTTGATAATCTGATAAAAACCAATAAGTCTACCCAAGTCCTTGTCTAGAACAGGCTTTCTAGTTCTGTCAGTACTAAAGGCTTACATAATATCTTGAAAGAAATTTATTTTAGCTATTTCAATAAGCCATATGCTTCTTGAAGGCAGAGAACTTGACTTTATGACATCATCTCCAAGCCCTATACAGGAAGGTTTGAACAAGCTGTGCTAGATGAAAAATATATATTAAAAAGAGAGATCATTCTTTCAAGCCTAATCATTGGCTTCTTCTTCTGTATTACACACACACACACACACACACACACACACATTCACACTTATTATAATGGAGCTCATCTAGTGTTCTTATTTATGTTCATTGGTGAACACATGAGATTAGATGACCTGTGACACAGTTATGTAATAAAGGGATAATATTAAAATTGATAGCTTGCTCCATTTCTACAGGAAATAAACAGTATTAAGTAATTATAATCATAAGGACCATAAAATATACCATTCACAGATGATGTGGTTGATTAATAAAGAAGAAAAATGGGTTATATGTGTACAGATATAAAAGAGTGAAATTTAAAGATTATTTGGAGGACTTAAATTATTTGTACAAGCTAGAAGCACAGGTTTAGTTCTCCAGGCACAATCCTATTTATAGAGGTAACTGAGGAAGAATGGTTTTAAATGAAAATTATTTTCCTGTCTCCTCTTATTAGAGAAAACAAAGCAAAACTCTTAGCCTGTTTGGCTGACAATACTTTCTGCAGTACAGTGGGTACTGAAGCAGGGAAGAACATATCTGTATCATTTCAAGAAATTGAATAGGCTCCTAGAAACATGTACCATTGCCCTTGAGAAAGAGCAGTTAGAGCAGGTTAGAAAACTACTTGTCAATCAACAAGTGCTTACTGAACTCTCTAGATCTGTGTTTAGAACACTGAGGTTCTGGGTATGAAACCCTTTGAGGATTTCAGCAGAGGAGTACTATTGGCAAAGCTATAGTACACATGAGATGTAGGGCAACACACACTTTCACTATTGAATATGTTCTGTTTGCACAATCACATCTCAGAAAGAATAGATCCTTTTTGAAATAGAAGAGTCTGAGGCAAATTGAAAACAATAATAACATCTCAGAATCTCTAAAAATGGAAAATGCTTTGTTATATCACACTCAAAAATGAGAATTTTTCTATTTAATTATTTAAGTTTGAACAAGGTCACTCTCTGTAGCACAGTCTGGCATGCAACTTGCTGTGTAGACAAGGCTAGATTCAAATGTGCTAATCCTTAGAGCTACACTCTGAGTGTTAGAACCACAGGCATGTCACCATACCTGGTATAGCATTGTCATTCTTAGAACAGCTTATTCTGCTGTTATGGTACTCTGTCTCCAAGAAAGTTTCATTTACAGTTGACCTGTTACCCTCTGTTCTAATTATATGTTTATCTTGAGTTCTTAATTCTTCTAGTTCCTCATGCGGAAGAGTTGTGATATTCTTTCATAATATTATCCCTTCATTCTGACAACTGTGATAGACACCATCTCAATTTTCAACACTGTATGTGCCAAAATTAGTCAAAATTCAAATAAATATGACAGCTAGACATAGCAAAATATTTAAAATGAGCACAATTAATGATAAACACAGAAAACTTATTTTCCTTGATCTGGTACTTTTGTAAGAGTCTATAAGTTTTGTTGTCCCCTTTCAAGCTAAGTTGACTTTAGGGAATGTTAGGTGACCTTTCCCAGCAAGAAATGCAATTAAGAAAATCTTAGGAAGTCACAGATATTATGGATTCATTTAATTTGAACATAAACTTTATAGTTATTGCTGTTAAATGTTCCTTGTTTTCTGAGTCATTCATATACCTTGGCAGGATATGATGAGTCATGGCTCACCATATACATTAGCTCTTCCTCTTAGATTTACCCTGAGACTATAAATCTAATTACAATGCTAAGTTTTCAAAAGATGATTATGATAGTACATTTTCAAGTTGCATAAAACTTCAAAAGAAATAATAAAAAGAAAATGCTATCAGAATATTCAGGACATAGCAGATGCTCAATAAATGTTAGATTTTTTCTCATAAATATTCTAAAAATATGACAAAGTATTAAAATATCATCTGGGAAAATATTTCTATTATACCAAAACTGTTCTGTTAATTTTCTAATTATTTTCTCATTATATTAACATTCAACTTCACTTTTTCTCATCTTTGTCACACATATTTGGCAAGATTTCCAGTTATATTTACTATACAATATATAATATAATAAACATATTCATTATATAGATACACATGAAAAATGTTCACAGGAAATAAGGAACGTCCACAAATAATAAAAACGCCTACTTTTAATAAGATGCAACAGCTTTCCAAATACATGCAGATATATACATATATTGCTAAATTCATTGATTGGAAAGTGTTCAATAGTTAGCATGTTTATGGACTTTCAAAGGGGATTAATTCAATAAATTCAGGAGTAGTCTTGAATGAAAAAACAAAGTTAATAAATTTAAAATATGAAAGGCTGCATTGGTGTTATTTTAATGTATAGAATTCTTGATAATTAGTGATAAGTTTCAAAATATATAAGTATAAATATCATATAAATATGATATTACTTCTAATATCAACCATTGGATGATATTATGTTAAATGAGAAAAGGAAAAAGAGGGAAGTACAGTTTTCCATACATGGTCTACAAAAGGTAGGCAGGTAGTTAAAAAAAAGACTTTTATAAAGATGAAGTATGGTAACCATGGTAGTCAGGAGAGACAAAAGTCTAGGTTAGAGATGAAGTGAGAGAAAGATGGGATTTTTAATTTGTTATCCATTGATGATAAAGAAACAGAATTTTCAGGATTTTGCAACTACAAAGTCGGGGAGGGGAAAAAGCACTAGACAGCAAAACAGAATAAAACAAGTTCTTGGGGTGTGGGACTTGATGCACCATCATTCATAGCAGCCAGGCCTAATTGGAAAAATGAACCCAAGGACTCAACCTATGTTATATAGACTTAGAACTGTGGTGTGTTAGACAATGTCTAATAGAATATTAGCTGGTTGACTTTATTCATAATGAGGCATGCAGTGTGATGAGTTACAAAGGGTTCAAAAGCTTTATTCCCCCAAGTCTCATTGCTATGACCTTGGCTTGTTTTATCCCCAACATAAGCAAGTTATAGTATTTTAAGATACCCATGTTGTTATTTCAAAATGTACAAAGACTAAAAGACCAGATATCTATATTTATAGATCATGCTAATGCAGCAAATGTAAAAGGGTACCTGTCACATAAAACAGTCATTAAATCAAAAATGTTCACATGACAAGAAGGTACATAAATAATAAAAGTGCCAGATTTTAATACAATACCTATGCCTTAAATATTATATGCTCAATACCAGGACACATTAACACAGAAAAAATGCAGATGAAACAGCAATACATGAATAGTTAAGGAATATAAAAACCTCATTTTCAATGAGGAATATATAGACCAACATGTAGAAAATTGCTACCAGAGCAGAATCAAGAAGTACCATAGATAAGAACACCCTAATAAATATATCCAGTTCATTCCATCAAACATAAAAACTTATTTCCTAAATGTGCCTGTGTCATCCCATAATAAAGGTCCAATAATAAACTGTAAACTGGTACAAGTATTAATAATTGGGTATAATAAAATTTATCTGCAGTGGGATTATGCTGGTAATGTAAATATTTGTCCCATCTATGAGTTTAATAAAAGCTGATTGGCCAAAGGCAAACAAGAAGTGTGGGCAGGGCTACCAGGCTAAGAAAACTTGGGAATATCTCAGAGCAGAGACAGATGCCAGAAACAGATGCCAGAGTCTCCAGAGCTGCCAAGAGATGCAAAGGAAATGCTGCTCTGAGAAAAGGTACCCAGCCACACAGCTGAAAAAGATGGGTTGAGTTGAGATGAAGGAGTTAGCAAGTTATATAACTGGACCCCAGGTCAGCCAGCATAAAAATAATATCAGCCTATGTGTGATTATTTGAGGCTAAGCAGGGCTAACAGTGAGACTAAAACCTCTGGTCCAGGCCTGGAAAGTCTGCACCAGAACCTTTTGCAACAGTTATCAAGAAATCAGAATCTCTAAGTGATATCATGTTCATCACAGAACTATTCTTCACAATAGCCATAACATGGAAACAACCTAGTCTTTCAACAGATAAACTGATACAAAAATTGTATTTCCATGCATTCAAATATTCAGTCTTATGAAGATAAATGAATCCTGATATTTGTAGCAGCATGGGTGCAACTGGCAGGCATCCTAGTGAAATGAACTAAATACAATGCAACAAATTCTGTATGATATCACTTCTGTGCAGAATATGAAATCCTTCAACACAAAGTATCAGAAAAGAACAGCTATTGCCAGGAACTTTCTAAAAAAAAAATAGTATAGATGTTAACCTACACTGTCCTCTATACAATATAAACCAACAGCCCACAGTAGCTTTTTGAAGATTTAATTAGATATTAATTCTTATATTTGATGTTCTTATCAAATTATAATAAAGAAAATAAAAATAAAATTGATTTAAGAGAAAGTTTGGTTAGGTGATAAATCTGCTTGATTTAGGTAATTAGATTCATGGCTAGGTACTTATTTACAAACATATGAAGTTGTATACATTAATTATATACAGCTTTTTACATATAAATAATACATTAAGAAAGCACCTTACAAATTACCTTGTTTGGAAACCAGAAAGATAGCTAAGGGCCTAAGAGAACATACCACCCAAATTGCTTTTAGATGACATAACATTAGATCTGAGTACCCATATTGTGTGGCTCCAACCTGTCTATAATTCAAACTCCAAGGGATCTGATGCCCTGCATAGGTGCCTGCATTCACATGCGTGTGCACACACACACACACACACACACACACACACACACACACACAGAGAGAGAGAGAGAGAGAGAGAGAGAGAGAGAGAGAGAGAGAGAGAGAAAGAGACAGAGAGACTGAGAGAGAGAGACATATACACACTCCAACACACACACACATACACACAATACTCTGAAAATGATTTTGTTTCCATATTTTTGTTCAGCATGCCCACATAGAAGACAAAATTCAAAGCTATATACCTATTTAGTGCTATACGTGCAATGCTTAAGAAAGTGTCTTCTATGTGGCTACTTAGAATGACTGATGGATAAAATATCTCTCAATGAAACATTTCATATAATTATTTGTTTTGAAGTCTCTGTTTAAAGATTGGGAACAAATACCTGCAATGATTGACCCCATTATATTTTTGTTCAGAATTTATTTGTCTTAGAATCTCATAATTTATAGGAAACCTTTGGCAGAAACTCAAGTCAGACTATTATTTATTATCATTGTCATCCAGCATTGTGTTCAGCATAGAGAAGCAAAGACATCCACAAAAAAGTGGTTGTCATGTCCTTATTAACTTACCAGTGAACCTTCATTAACAGGAACTTCCTTTCCCTGACAAGACAGATATATTATTTTACCTAAGTACACACTAAAATTTTTTCTGTTAATAAGCAGTTGTGTTGTCATGAGCTGTGATGTTCTTGGATTTCTAAACCTTTTCTCTTAGTATGCCTTCAAATTATAGTAAGATTTCTTATCCAAAGCCCTTCTCTTAGATTTACATAAGACCCACTAAAAAGCCAAAGACTCTTTTCTTAATATAGCTGACTTATTATTTGATTACCTTCTGAATGTCTCTTTCAACAAAACAACTCTACTTGGAAACTTCTAGTGGGTTCTTGAATGCTAAACAAGGAAGCAAAGTGAAATCCAATCACAATGAAGTTCTTCACTACCACAGAGCTTTAGAAACTAGATCTATGATTTTCTTCTCTTCATTCCTTCCTCTGTTCTTGTTTCCTTCCATTCATTATCAAAAACAATTTGGAAAATAAATTTGAAGGTTTTAAAAAGAAAGAAATTTCCAGTGTTCTTATTTATTCCAGATGAACACTCAGTTCAAATAATTAATTTTCCCAGCCTGTGTCTTTCACAAATATCATGTAAGTTTTGTTGACACCCATTCATAGTGAGAATAAACATACATTCCTCTGCAGCATTGTTACTTGAAAACAAAGATAAAGTTTTAAAAGACTTATTTCTTATCCACTCATTCACTTGTGTTTAATGACAACATTATAGGAAAAAGAACTCTTTAATGTTACATAAAGTCATTGGAGATAAAAAAAAATTACTAAAAAAAGCAAATGAGAAAGAAGATGAAATTTAACAAACTCCTAGACTAGTACAGTTACATGATAGAAGCTAGATTTCCTATGTAATAAGATATTTGCATTAATTTAAATCATTTAACAGATAAGAGATCCACTGTTCAGGTGTAAGTTTTGTTTCAAGACAATAGTTCTGAAAATTAAATGTGATGATGCATGCCTAAAATCCAAACATATGGGGAGGTACTGAAGGAGAAAAATGACACTTTGAAACTTTGCAAAGTGAGAATGTATGTGAAAAGAAAACAGAACAGACATATGTTTCTATAGATCCCATGTGAGGGATATTATATGAAAGACATTAGTAAACAAAATTAATCAAATAGTTTGTAATCACCCAATTATTTTTTTTTTTTTAGTGCTTTGAGGCAAGGTTTCTCTGTGTGACTTTGAAGTCTATCCTGGAACTCACTCTGTAGCCTAGGCTGGCCCGGAAATCACAGAGTTCCATGTGCCTCTGCCTCTGGAGTGCATCGCCAGGCCCATAATACAGTCGTTTCAGCTTAATCAAATTGTTCCATGCACAATTTAGTTTAAAAGGGATCTAAATAGCAAACACTATTTGGAATGTGAACCTTTAGACCCAGGTACCGCAAATACTCTACATTTTAAATCAAAACTTTGAGGACTATTAAGACTTTGAAAATATTGCATAGAAAAAGCAGAATTAGTATGTTAATCTACTGATTCTTTTTCTCAGGGGTTAACTTACAAAAACAACAATGGTAAATGATTTTAGAAGACAAGAAATTTGTATTCAAATTTCCCTGACACTGGTTGCTATATAATCTTAGACAATATACATAACCTTCCAGGATCATGATTTACTAATGCATGCTAATTTAAAGGAATTCTAAGGCCCGTTAGATTCATAATGTGTTAAGTGCCAAATCATACTGTAATTTTCATAAAAGTGTGAAAGCCTGAAATTCTAAAAGAGAAAGTCAAAATTAATCACATACCCAATGTTGAAATTAAAAATTTCTGTGATAAATTCTTTGTAACGTTTTAGTAAAGAGAAACACTAAAAATCTCAAGCTTACAATTAAAGAATTATAAATAAACAAAATTTCCAGTTTAATTCTAAAAATCAAGAAGACTGTTAGTTACCAAATTTTAAAGCATTTATTTTTTTAATCCTTAATCTTATGCAATCTGCCTAACAATTTCGAAAGTCAGTCTTACCTATAAAATGCACTTAGGCATTTATATGTAATAACTCCCTTGTAAATATAAAATATGCAACTAAATGATTTTTAAAAAAAGCTATCACTTAACATAAATGTACATGGGATCATGTCTTGCCTACAACAGAAAGAAGGTACCTATATTTTCAGAAATTATTTGGACATTTTGAGAACACTCATACTTTAATGAATTTTCAAAGAATAAGATAAAAGAAAAGTATATTTTGAGGCACTTAACATATTTTATCCATCATTATGTAGAATCACATTTTGTTGTGTGAAAAATACAGCTGATGTTTCTTTAAAGTGGGTTAAAACAGAGATTCATCTTTTAAATATGAACCATGTGTTGATCCCTTCCTTGCTACTTTCTAGAAATTTTTTTTTTTTACTGTAGTGTGATTATGGTATGTTGTAAATATTTGTCCTACCAACTAGTTTAATAAAAAGTTGACTGACCAGAAGGCAGACAGGAAATTTGGGCAGGGTTACCAGGCTAAGCAAACTCTGAGTATAAGAATTATAGACATAGATGCCATAGAGTCACCAGAGCTTACAGGACACCCAGATGAAAGAAGCTGAAATACTGCTCTGAGAAATGGTACCAAGCCACGTGGCTGAAAAAGATAGGTTGAGTTCAGATGAAGGAATTAGTAAGTTATAAGCCTGGGCCCAAGGATAATCAGCAGAAAATTAATATAAGCATATGTGTGTATCTGTGGGACTGCGAATGTTTCTTCCAGACTGCCAGACTGCCAGTCAAAACTATGGTCCAGACCCAGAAAGTCCAGATCAGAAACCTCATTACAGTTTTTTACCTCTTATATGTTCCCTGGAAACAACTTATCCTTTCTATACAGGCATGAGCTCTGTTTCTCTATCCTTGTTCTAATCCAGCACAGTAACATCTGCCTTCTCTCCTGCTAAAGGTTTCTCTGCCTCAAGTTATCTCTGCTCCTGTCACATAACCATGGAAAATCACCTAAAATTTTTTAACATCACCTACAACAATAACCTTAACTCAGGAACAAAAATAGTAAAGTGAAAAACAATAGTAGCCTGTAGCCTTATAGTATCAGTTTTTGCAATTTTTTTCTTTCTGTTATTGACAATGATGGTAATGTGGCAGGGTCTTTCCATGTAGCTGAGGGTGGACTGAAATTGAGACCTTCTACTTCAGCTCCTGTTTACTTAGATGATTGGCATGTGTCACTACATTTAGTGCATGTATTCTTAGATCTGTATCATTATCCTTGTAACACTAAATTTCCCAAGATATTGTCTTAACTAAATCATATTTCAAAAGGTTAGAGGTCATTGGCCTGTCCTGATCTTTTGGTTCACTGTGATATGGAGTCAACACTCCCTCTTCTTAATGAGAAAGCAAGCAACACTCTGCATTTCAATTGGGGCGTAGAGGTCACTGGCGCTGTCAGTTACAGCACATGGAATGAGAACCCAGCATCTTCAAGCTACAGGCTATAATTTTCCCTGTTTGTCATAGCAGAAGAAAAGGGATAAACTATCGTTTGTATTTGTATAAGGTCTTCAGGTCATCAAAGTTGTCATAACAGAGTGTAGAAGTTTTCAGGATGCTGAGTTACTAGTGATATTCATATTTATCCCCAAGACAGAGTTTGTCAAGAAACAGTGACAGGCATTCTCTATTTGGCCAAATATAATGGTTTGAGCACATATTTCTTTCAGTTTTATACTCAAAAGTATTGGTATCAACAAACATTTTGGAACTAACATTAATTCTCAACTACTCAGAAAAACTCGAGTTTTAAAACTACATTTAAAATGTTGTTTTGGGTAGTTAATCTCTTTAGGTTGGAGTTTACCTTATAGCACCTTAGGGAATGAACAATCTCAGAACAGTAAAATCAAACTAGGAAAGTACCCATACAACTGCACATCCCCCCGACACACACACACTCATCATTATCAACAACATCTACTACTACTACTACTACAAAATAACAAGAATTAACCATCATTGGTCACTGATCTTTCTCAACATCAAAAGTTTCAAGTTCCCAATAAAAATATATATGTTATAGAAAATAGAAAATAATTATTCTGAGTAAAGTATCCCAAACCAAGAAAGCCAAATATAATGTGTACTCCCTTATATCAGGTGTTAAGTCAGTGATAAGCAAGTTACAGTCCATAGAATCATGGAGGATAGGTATAGAGTAAGGGATTAGAAGGAACAGACAGAGATCATTATGAAGGAGAATTAAAAGTAATATTTTTGAATTGATAGGGGTTGTCGAATGGGGGATCAAGTGAGGTAAGGAAAGAGGTTATGGGTGGAAGTGCTTAGAGAGACAGCAAAATTAAGGGGAATTTTAAGGACTCTATAGAAATCTAATGCAATAGCAATTTCTAAAAATATATACATACACAAATATGATGTAAATTAAATTGTCCAATAATGGGAGAGACTCCATCTAACTACTGACTAACTCCTGTCACCAAACTAAGCTTGCAGTACCACTTTTAGGTTACATTGAGCTGTTCCACCAAAGAGGCCATGCATAAATTTCCAAACACCCCAGACTTTTGGCAAGGCTGTAAGTTGCAGATCTCTGTTGGTGAAGACCATACCTAAACAACACATTAAACATAGACATGCTGAAATGGTACCTATATGGAGCCTTCAACCCTACATTCCAAAATCTTTGGTATAAGAATGTATTCATCATGCTATCAAGATGAAACATAAATTCCAAGTCAACCATAAAACCATTACCTGAACTGATGTATTCTCTGTAAAATATGCTAACAGCAGTTCTCAACATGTATGTTTTGACCACTTTGGGAATTGCAAATCAGGTATTCTGCATATCAAATATTTATATTATGATTTATAACAGTAGCAAATTTACAGTTAGAAAGTAGCAATTAAATAATATTATGGTTTGGGGGTCACCACAACATGGGAAACTGGATTAAAGAGTTTCAGCATTAGAAAGGTTAAAAACTGCTGTGCTAGGGCAATAGTAAAACAAAGCTTATGGGAGAAACCAATCAATAACTGAACTCATTTAAGGCCCACCCCTTGATATGGAACCCATATCTAACACTATTTGGATGACTAAGAACCTGAGGCTATACAGCACAGGGAACTATGGCAAAGCAAAATAATAGTGGTCTAAAAAATAAAAGATAGTGATAACATGACTGTTAATGATATTCTGCTATTTCATAGATCAGTGGATTGATCAACCATCAACAGAGAAGCTTCCTCTTGTAGCAGAGAGGAAGAAATAGAAAGTGCCACAGCCAGACATTGCATAGAGAATGAGACACATTGAAACACTCAACCCTAAATGGGGTGTCACCATAAAATGCTTCCCCTAAGAACTCATGGAACTCCACAGAAAAGCAGGCAGAAAGAATATAAGAGCCAGAGGGAATGGAGGACAACAACAATCCGAAGGTCTCTAAATCTGGATCAAAGCTCATCAGAACTCACAGAGACTGAAGCAGCATACACAGCACCTGCACAGACCTGCATCAGGTAGTCTGCATTTATAATATGGTTTCCAATTCAGTGTTTTCATGGGATTCCTGAATGTGTGAATGAGTGTGGCTCTCATTCTTATGCCTTCCCTTGGGCTCTTTTCCTTCTGTTAGTCTTGTCAAATTTCAACGTGATAATTTTTGCTTTGTATTATCATACATTTGAGTGAATGAATGAATGAAAACCTAGCCACTATGGTAAAGATGTTAAGATTAAAAACTGAAATGCCATTTATTTCTGCTGGGAGAGAAAAAAACAAGTTCTTGTCAGTGAAATAACATAGGGTATATCAGATTCATGGCAGACCAACACATAATGTAATCCCTAAATTTTTGTGTGCTTTTATTTGGTTATAGGTTTTTTTTTAAGAAAGGAGGTGTACTTTGCTTTCTGGATTTAGAGTGTTGTTGTTTGATTGGGGCTTGGGGTTGTTTTTGAAAAATAACTTAAAGTTGAGTGGCTAGAGATGAAGAAATGATCTTGAAGGACTTGGAAAGAAAAACATGAACAACATATATTTAAATACATTGTTTTAAATAATAAAAACATAATAAAAATACAAATAAATAAAACCATTTAAGAAGTCCTTTATATCAAACACACACACACTCACACACTTCCAAACACACAGATATCCATGAATTTAAGACTAGCCTAAGTATTACACACTCAAAAATCAGGATATCATATTTTCTTAGTAAAATCCTTAAATAACTCATATAACATCTTGGTTTCATGAGCTTGAGCTCACTGGATACAAATGTTCACTTCTTAGTACACATTTTAAAATTTAGTGATGTGTCATGCAAGGGGCAAAGTCTTTGATGCTGAAGCACATCTTGTTCTAGGCTTCTAAATGCTGTCTTGAGATTGTTTATCTCTCCTGCATGAGTTGTCTTATCTTGTTCTTGTTCCTTTTAGTTTTAGATCTTTTATAATTTCAACACACATTTATGGCTCCCACTGACACCTATTTTTAGAAAAGTTATCAAATCAGACTGTGGTCTCTAAGGTTCTCACAGCATTGTCATATTATTAACCTCAGTAATTAACTATGTGTGTGTGGAGAGAGAGAGAGAGAGAGAGAGAGAGAGAGAGAGAGAGAGAGAGAGAGAGAGAGAGAGAGATTTATTGCCAACTTCTCTATTATCTTCCAACATCTATTCTCCTATAATTTAAAATTATTTGAATTACTGTTCGGTTTACAGTTAAATTTCTCTATAATATAAAGCTTTACTTTTACATCCCTGACCCATATCATTATTTCACCACACAATAGTCAGTAATATCTCAAGTGATGTGGCCTCACCTGTTTTTTTCTTTCTATTTAGACAACACAGTTTCCAAAGGAATTCACAGAAAGACAATGGTAGAGACACCATCCCACACCTGTAGTGAATTTCTTAAACCAAATCTTCATTCAGCAATAAGAACACTACTCTTCTCTTCCACTGTCTGAGTCTTTACATTCCTTCTCAATTTAGTTTGCTTTCTTAAGGCACTTGAAAGTATGTGGAGATGATTTTGCTTGTTACAAGGAATCAGTGAGGTGGTTTAGTATGTGCCTCACAGCTAGGGTTCAATTCTTAGAACCTCTGAGAGAAGGAAAAAGTCATTTTCATAAAATTACCCTGCAATTTCTACACATGTACCATGGCATATGTAAATGCCCCTCTACAACAACATAAACTCATATAAATTTAATAATAATAATAATAATAATAATAATAATAGTAATACTATTAGTAATGTATATTTTAAAATTACAAACACCGAGCTGGGCATAGATATGTTTTCAAATGTATTATTGATGTCAAGTTTTCTGTTATGCTAAACCCCACAATTGTGACAATTTAATGTATCAAAAAAGTATCAAAAATGTCAAGAACTCTGATGCTAAAAAATAATGTTGCTTAGGTAGATTCAATTACTCATATTTGTCACTTGCTATTATAAATTTCCATCTCCTCTTCTTAGAATTTCTTTTTTATATTTTCCCAAAGTCTAACACTTACTTATCTTTTAAGACCTATACAAAATGTCACTTTTCTATGAATTTCTCCACATGAATCATTCTATAATTCCTATGCCATTTCATCCTATCTCTCTCTGGAACACTATTTTGTACTTAATACATTTCTCTTCCTGCGATAAACTTCCTATGGTAAATTTTTTCTACATGACTATTAGCATCTTAGGATCACACTATTGATACTTAAAGTAATATTATTGCTGTGTCTATACTTAATTTTATAATTAGGGAATGGTTTATTCTGTGATTTATAGTTAACTCCAAAATTACTGTCTTGGCCTCAATCATAATGTAAACTGTTTTTTTTTTAATTTTTTTTTGAATCACCAACAAATTTTTCTCCACTTGAATTTTTCTGGACACAATTTTTGTTTCTTTTAGGAAACACTTCCTTCAATATTAAGACTTATTCCTCAGAGCTTCCCTAGCAGACCCGGGAATCCCTGTTTCTTGACCTAGCTCTTTCCAGTGTCATAGATGCTCCCAGATGTCTGACAGCATAAAATAAACAGCTTTGTTCCCTACTTACCACAACCTGAAAACTTTTGAAAGTAGTTTTACATTCCCCAAAAGCTACTTGTGAAACATTGCCTCTTATGTCCAACCATATTACTAAAATTACATGTGAGCCTCCTGAAGTTCTGCAGGTAGGTTGAGTCACTGGGTACAATTTCAGCAGAAAGGCAGATAAAGGAACAACAGTGTTGTGCTAGGTATGACTGAAATTAAAACTGGATTGTAAAACATGAGTAGATCTGCAAAATTTAAGTACTTGTGAGCAGCTGACTCATTAAATATATGCTCCATAAGAAAAATATCCTAGTTTCTTTATTTTTTTAAATTAAAGAATCTCATTTATTCAAAACAACCCTTAATGTCATCTAAGTATTATATCACTAGCTCTCTCAAAAGACAATTCTTTCTCAGGCATCCTTGGTAAGGTACAGCATGCTTGGCTTTTATTTAAACATGTCAGTAATAGGCAATAGTTTACCATGTCTTTAATGAATCCATTGTTTTTCTATCTTTGTTTTAAACTGAAAATCCAGAATAGTAATCTAGACATGGATAATACATCACTTGGTTTATAATGTTGACTTCATTTCACAAATTAAGCATCATAACAATTTTAAAGGGATAAAATAATCCAATTGTTACATTACTAACATAATATAATTGAGTCACCTAAATTGATAGTTCACTTATTTGGCTTCTAAAACATAATATATTTTATAACCAAAAAGAGGAGAGAGGGAATGAAGCTACACAGAATTGGAACTTTTCTTTAGCAAACAATAAAGTAGAAATATGAAGGATTGCTCTTATTATCTTTATCCCAAAGATAAAGTGTATTTAGTGAATAAGGAAAAGTAAATACACAAATTCTTAATCAGGTTGGTGAATAATTTTACATTATCAGAAATTATACTTCTATAATTTTATTGTAGACAATAAAATGCTTTCACAGATTTATGATTAGAATTTATAAACTGCATACAAAATGTCCTTTTCAATTCTTTTTTATTTATAAAATAAAGGTTTTTATCCATGTATCTCCTTGCTCACCCTCCCTTCCCTTCTTCCAATCCCTCCCAGTCAGTTCTCAGCCTCTCGCCTCCCCATCCTCCCATCCCAAAAGGGCAAGAGGTCCCAAGGTTGGTCAGTTCAGCATGGGACATCCACTCCAGGCAGGTCCAATTTCCTCATCCTAATATCAAGACTGGGTTAGGTGTTCCTCTGAAAAGAATGGGCTCCAAGGTTCCAACCCACCCACAGAAACACAGTCTGATCCCACCCCTAGAGGCTCCACATACTGCCCATGTCAATCGACAATTGCCTACCTTTGGAGGGCCTAGCTCCTTTTCCCAATGGTTCTCTGGGGAGCTTGATTCAGCGAGCTCCCCAGAGCTCCAGCCAACTATCACAGTGGAAATTTTCCTCCTAATCCCTACCCCCTTGCTCAGTGCTCAGCCATGTATCTTTGCCTTCACCTCTATTCATTATTAGATGTAGGCTCTGATGAAATTTAGAGTGGTTATTTATTAGATTATAGGGGAAGTCCTGTCTAGGTACTACCTTCATGATTGGTTGGAGATCAATATTATTTGACTTCATATTTTAAACATTAGTCCCAATGATGGAATATTGTATTATCTCTTTTTCACTTTTGTGTTAATATGAAACTATAGTTTATATATATATATATATATATATATATATATATAAAATCACATATGTCAACCTAATCAGAATTAGCTCTTTTTTAATGAAACTATCCTGTCCAGTCAGAGGTAGATTATCACCAACCACTTCCCATGACTGGCATGTTATCAGACAATGTGTTATATTAGGACTTCTTTCGCTTAGATTAAAATATGTAATTTTTATAACCTCCAGAGAATGAAGGGACATGGGGAACTCTGGTGATGTGTGTGTGTGTGTTTCTGTGTGTGTGTCTGTGTGTATCCAAGCCAGTTGTTAAAAATATTGGAGTATAGAAAGATAGCTCAGTGGTTAAAAGAGTGTACAATATTCTCTTCTAAAGAGTCTAGTAGATCAGAATCTCTTGTAACTACAGCTCTAGAGATCTAACACTCTCTTGACCTTCCTAGGAACCACACTCATAGACACAACCCTCTCCCTAAACACACATAAATAACTTTAAAGACAAATAATTAATTTTCAAAAAAACACTGAACAGTTGAAACCTAAAGACAGTTTACTCTTTTTGCTTACACTAATTCAGGTATAATTGTTCAAACATCTATAGTATCTCAGCATTTCTATCACCCAGATCACATTTTCTTCTTCTGTAAGTCTGGTCCTTCAGGGTATCTCAGAAATGGGGTATTGGAACTCCTCTAGGCCTGTGCATTCTTTATGGTCTCATTGTCAAGTAGTCATACCATAGCCATATGTCTATGATGCAACCTTTCTTTGTCTTATGTTAAACAAGTCAGAATAACCCTGTTTCCGGTCCTGTCTCTACACTGAGTAAAAATGTGTCTCCACCTAGATACAATCCTAGGCTAGAGTTGTGCCCCTCAGGGCCTGTGAGGGACGTGCTTTCACTTTAGAATTCTTTGAAGACTTGATGACAGTGAACATGTGTTTCTAATGCTTATGTTTTATCAGCTGAATATTTTTGTGTTGCTTTCATGAGATTTACTTACTACTCAGTTTCAAGACATGTCACTATTTCAGACACTGCCTGCTAAAAATGCTGGAAGTGACATCCCTCCTCTAAAGCCAGCTACCTGTAACAAAACCTTTTATTGTAGTGATTAAAGCACAATGGGAAACAGAATGATTGAATATTTTGAGCCCAAGGTGAATACAACCAGATTTAGCAAAGAGGAATAAGGTGTCATGCTGTCAGCTCTTCCCATGTAGGGTTAATCCCCACTCACTCCAGAGTCAAATATATATTTCTTAATAGTTCTGTCTTTTGGATGCAAGTCTTCCAAATAAGTGAAAAAATGAACAACCAGCAGATAAGCTGACTTACTTCTTAAGCAACTTTTAACTTGGTGACAACAGACATTTGGCATGGGTGTAAGTTTATTTATTATGGAAGATTTTGTGTTACCTTATACTTTTTATAAGCATATATATACATATATGTGTATCCATAAATATCTGGATTAATTGGACATTGTGTTAATGTCCAAAAGTTACATGACTTTTGTAACTAACAGATATTGTCAAAGTGCAAAGATATAAAATTACACATATAAGAACAAACACAAACACACGCACACACACAAATTGGACTATACTCCAAGCATACTAATCCAAAATTCCAGGATGCATAGTATAAGTAAAATATATAATATCTAATTTAAATCAACTTGAGGAACTTCAGAATAGCTCAGATGTTAGGAGAAATTGTTGCTCTTACAGAGGACCCAGGTTCTATTCTAAGCACCCATGTAGAAGCTCAGTCTCAACACTTTCTTTTGGTCTCAAGTCTGTGTGTGTGTTGTACAGATATATATGATATCAAAATACAAATATGCATATAAATGTAAGATATTCTAAAAATCAATTTGAAATTCAAAGTAGCTTTTGAATCCTTTTGGAACTTATTCTTTGATTAAAGCATGTTAAACCCTATTAGCTTTTTAAAAAGTTCTCATGAGCTGTTGCCTCACTTTGAAACAACTATTATCTAGCATTTCTGAGTCAGGATTTCCTTACTGATTGTCTGTTTATCATTCTAGCTGGTGGCATGAACCTGGAAGAGTAGAACTTTTAAATGAGATTAAAGTTTAATGTAATAGCAAATTTATTCTGAGCATCGAAAAAATTATACTCTGAGGGTATAATCACATGAGTAAGTTGTTGAATCACAAGGCCAAGCCACATTTGGCAAAACATATCTTTCTACAGAGGCACATGTATAATAACAGCTAAAGTTAACTCACTTGATGTGCCACACCTGGGAAGAACATGAAAATACATTCCAAGTTCTGTGCTTTAAGGAAACTGAGGTTGTAGAACTCTTGTCTTGCTTTCTTGAAGTTTTCTCCCAAGTGCTCAGATTATCACACAATTCCACTCCTGGACTATGTTCCAGCAACTATATGGTCTATTCCATCTCTGTTCAATTAGGTTTACCTTATCTGGTACCTATAATTTAGTATTTATATGTATTGCACTACATAATTGACTAATTCACATTCTAGAATGTAAATATTTTGGAAAAGACAAGTTTCAGTTAATACATTTTCTTTATCTGCTTGTAAGCTAACTAATCCTTGCTGGACAAGGTGCTTTGTATCGATAAACCTCATCATTTGGGAGGTAGAAGCAAGAAAACCATTACAACTTTGGGGCCAGAAGGTTTATAAAGCAAACCCTAGTCCTGTCAGCCCTACACAGTATGACACTGTCTCAGATATAAGTAAATTTTACTCAAATTACTAATGCATCATTGACATGGATGAGGTAAAGAGTTCATGACTGCTGCTAATTAGCTAGTTTCTCAATGTTTCATTAGTAATTAACATATCTACTCTAATCAGCACTTAATTAGTATATTTATATTAATCATATATAACCAAAACTAATATCATCTTTATCTTATCAACCAATAAGATGCCTTACATTACACTAACTTTCACAACTTGCTAACAACAGGCATTCTACTCTTTATCAATGTGGCATGTCTTTCTGTCATGCTAGAAACCTACCATTCCCTTATTTGCTGAATAAATATTTGATGAACAGCCTTATATACTGCCTTTCACTGAGTGCAGGGGATAAATTATTAGACATTTTCTTTCCAAATATGTAGTCATGGCTTTGCACTTAGTAGTTACTCAATGTATATTTGCTAAAAGAATAAATCCTTCCACATGTACACACTGAAGCAAACAAGTAGCTATATCACCAAATAAACCAAGAAAAAAATAAAGAAAAAAAATAGGTGAAGAAGGCATGTAGGATGCTAAATACTATTTTGGTTATTTTAAGTGTTAGATATTAAGTTAAAAAGTAGAGAGACCTTAGGAAATTAATATATGTAAGTCTATACTTTAAGGAAAGTTTTGATTGGCCAAATAAATTTTGGAGGCCTTCAACATGTAAAAAATTGTTTTGAATTGTGGAGTTTTAAAATAAAAAATACAAATTTAAAGAATCTATAAAGGATATAAAACTGTGATTATAGTAATGTGTAGATATAAACATATATATTACATATTTCTATTAAATATATAAAATGTGCTTTTTGAGAGAAAGACCCAATAATTTAATTAGACTACAGAATAAATCTTGAGTATATTAGCATTTTATTTGAAAATTATTGCATGATTTTTTATTTGTTACCAAAAATTTTATGATAAAGAAAATGAAAGTAACCATTTTATTTATATATACGCATATGCATATGTACACTTGTCTACATTTATGTATGCATAAGAATATACAATAGAATTTTACTGAGCACTATAGAATAAAACTGTCATTTGCATAAAGTGCAACTGAATAATATCACACTAAGTGAGTTAAGTCATACTCAAAAGGACAAACATTGCACTTTTTTTTTTCATTTGGGGACTCTAAATTCTCTTTTGAGACAGAAAATCATGTATGCATATAGCACAAGTAAGTAGATGTGAAATTGTCTAGGGAAATTAAGGAGACCAATAGGTCTTGGAAAAGAAATGAAGTAAGCTATAGAAAAATCCTGGGGTAATGGAGTCAAAGTACAATACACACTCATATGAAAATAGTCTTCTGAGATACAATCTCATGTACAGTAGATATACTCTAATTAAAAAAATAAGCCAAGAAAGTGATAAAGTATCAAAGTTAACTCACTAAATACATGCTATTATTATCATAAATCCTTACTTCCTTCACCTATTGCCAGAGAAGTTTCTTAGTGCAGTCAAGAGGGGTTAATACAGAGACTAACAATGTGTTAAAATGAAGAGAATAAGTGGCAGTTCTTGGTTCTAACTGGGACATGCTCTCCCAATGACTCAGACGGCAGTGTACAAGTGGTAAAAGACCAGAAGTTGAAAAGAACTGTTGAAAAGCCGTGTCTTCTGGACATTACAGAAATAGTACATTCATGAACTCATTGAGGCTGTGGTTAGCCCAAGATTAATTCAGCCCAAACTCCAATGTGTATGAGGTGGGTTCACCAGGCCCACTCCTAACTGAGGTGCTATTAGCAAGTGATGGCTCCTGAGGGAGGGAAAGTCAGTTTTCTTCAGTGATAATCTGTGGTCGTTTGTTCCTGGTTCAAGGACAAAGTTATACCCATTCACACATGTGTACCACTAACAAGGAAAAGGAGAAAGAAGAAGAGGAGGAGGATAAAGATGAAGTTAGGTACAGGATATAGTAAAAGTCCAAGAGGAGTTGGAGTAGAAATTGGTGGTTATGATCTTTAATACATTACATTCATATAAGAAAATACTAAGAATATTAATTTTAAAATCTTTTCCCTCTTAAAAATGAGCAAAGGATTTAGGCAAGTAACAAAATTAGAATGTCAGCTACTCAGACCTGTGGGGGAAAGCACATGCTCCCCAATAATGAGGAAATTGACAGTTAGATCCAATAATGCACTTAACAGTTTATATACTGATAAGAGACTCCATAAAGAAATAGAATCAAGTGCCAGCCACCACTTAGACAGGAGAACCTGTGTAAGCTGCTGCTGATTGTACAATGCATTCAGCAACTTTGGAGACCTCACCTCAAGACCCTGTTCCTTACAAGTTCCCATAGAAAACTGACTATCACTTGGAAGACCACTGCTGCAGGTTGACTAGTCGCATTTTCTTGTAACTACATCTCATTAATTCCAAAGAAACATACACCTTGACTCTTCTTGAGAGTATTAGAAGAGAGTAGTAGTATTAGAAATGAAATTGTCAGTAAGCCAAATGAAGCATTTAACAAGTTTTCCTTACACCATTAGTGATCTTCATAGAAGCACCTCTGCATACCTTTCTCTGTTTCTTAAGTGTGCCTAATATTAAATAGTTGCCCTACTATGGATTCTGATTCAAAGTTTCAAGGAAACTAGTGATCTAAAATAATTCCCTAAAATTATGTTGTTCATCAAATCTTAATAAATTACTCAACAGTTACCAAGAAAATCATTTTGATTTTTTCTTATTTGGTTGCTTGGTTGGTTTGTCATGGGTTTGATTGTATTCAGATAATGTTTTTCTTTATATCCCAGGCATGGTGGCCTTTCACTTCTGATCTTCAAGCATGGGAATACTCAGATTATAGGATACTGCCACCACCAAGAACTACAATCTAAAATTGTAAAGCAACAACCCATATTAAAATAAACACATGACATGGTTTGTCATAGTAACACCTTGCACAAAGCTCTTCTGTGACTTCTCTTAGATTTATCAGCATCTTGTTTTACTGGAAGAAAGGACTATTGGTTTGAAATAAGCAAGCAGCTCTGTAAAATTTAATTTTTCTAGTATCAAATTTTCTCACCTGTAAAATGAATGTCTTTTATTTTAAAATATCCTTTAATGTTATATTATTTTAGGATTTGTAGTACAGAACTATTTTTCCCTTAGAAATCTACAACATAGGCCTCCTCTCCCTTGTTTCTTAAGTAGAGGTAAAAGGGATTTAGCAGCATGAGTTGGGTCTTAAGGTTAGTTATTGGGATTGAATGTATGCAATCTTAATGGTTCTTAGACAGCTTCAGACAACTGGAAGGTGTTTAGCTTATGTTTCTATTAAATCTCACAGGGCCATACCAAACAGCTACAGGAACTACTTCCTGGGTAAAGAATAAGCCATAATCTAAGAACAATTTACTATCCTTTGTTTATAACAAATACTCTAATATATCTCAATTAGGTATGAAAAAAATCAACTATAACTGTCTAGGAGACTTTGGCTTAGTTACTCTACCTGTGGACACAGGGTTTCCAGGTGATTCGCAGCAATTCTGACGATTTTTATTCCATCTTCATTTGTTGACATGGAACAAGCAAGGTGTGCCACCTTCAATACAATTCAAAACAATGGCAATTAGTTCAGATCACTGAGGAAAAACAGAAATGTTTACTCTCGAGAGCAAAAAAAGAGCATGTACACGTTTACCAAAAGTGCAATGTCAAGCAACATTTTTAAAAATGTCACTGATATTTCCTTCATAAAATTATTCCAAGAAACTATTAAAATAAATAACAAAAGGAAACCTCAGGGAATGAACATAATGAGGAAATCAGTAAGCCTTCTATAGTCTCTTGTTATCAACATCTAACCCATAATAAGACATTCTTAGGGGATTGGGTAAAGTTATCTATGGATCGCATGCTAATAGGTTCTTGGAATCTCCTTTGATTGTGGTTTATTTTAAGATTGTAATTGTATTATTATTTCCCAGAGGTCTATTATACACACTTAAGTTGCATTAAGCATAGCTGTATCTTATTCATGTTTTATTCAACATCAAATATGCTGGGATCCCAAGCTGGACCAACATAAGATAATTAAATATTATTTCCTGTTCTTGCATTTTTACTGTAACATAATGAACACAATCTGACATTCTGGCAAAGAATTTAATTCAAGTATTAGTGACACCCAAATCTATTTTATACCAATGCTTTTGAAACTCATACTCTTTTCCACTGACATAGGTGTTCTTTTAAATAATTACCATAATAACATACTGACCATTACCTAATCCTGGCATTTTCAAATTCCTTATCTCATGATATAGATTAGAGAAAGGTTGTGGAATTAGTTTCCTTTCTTTTAAACCCAAGTTTATCTAAAAATTATTCTTTCTTGCACAATGAGAATGTCTAAAGAAAGGCATTTTTTCCTTTTATAAAACATTAGTGGCCACAGTGTGTTGGGGGGGGGTGGTACACACAGGAAAACAAGTACTTCTGATGTACATGTGGAAAATGGAAGAAAACTTATGGGAGCTGGTTTTGTTCTTCCACAATGTGGATGTGGGAATAGGTTTTGAGGTTTGATGGTAGATGCCTTTACTCTGAGACATTATCTCACTGGATAATGGAGGGTTTTTCATATGTACATATACATATATATATAAATATAAAATCTTGTAGCTCTTGTGATAAAATACAAAATTAGTTCAGATTCAGGGGCTATAGGAATAGCAAATAACTGGCAAGTATCTTTGCACCACTATTTTAAGACTACGAATTGAAATTTGAATGGATATATGTCTTGCTTTGTCTGGTATCTGGTTTAACATGTGAATGGTGAGACAACTCCTGGTTTGCTCTTACATATGACAAAATAGCAGACATACATAATTTAAGCTATGGAGAGGCATTGTTCAATTTATTAATGTACATGGAAATGGCTTACTTGAAAAGGCTTTTGTTGGCTTGAAGGTCACAATACCTCAGCTTTCATATCTGACACATAATTAGTGCATTTGTGAATTATTTGAAAAGGGCAATGGTTTCTGTGCCCCTATCCCACGTCCCAAACCGCATTCACTGATAGTGAAACTTTCGCAAAATTGAGCACTTATTAAAGTTAAAATATGTGCATTTTGTAGAACTTTCTAGTTAAATTAGAAGGACACTAATTAATCTGAAGCTTCCATTTACAGAAAATTGATCCTATGCTGACATTTTCTTCCTTCTGTCTTCTTTTCCTTTTTTTCTTTCTTGTCCTGGCACTGAGGGTCAGGGTCTTGTGATTGCTAGGCAAGTTTGCTACCCCATGAGCTCCTCCTCCTACCTCTAGCTCCATCTTACTTTTATTCTATCAAACAAAAATTGATCACACAGTATGTCAAACTCTACAGTCACAAGAAGTACATGCCTATCAAAGATGCTGACTCCCTAAGCATCTCTAGCCCCTTCCTTCTGAGTCTGTTCTGCATGGGCTTCTTATCATCTACAGAGCACCCTCACTCAGTATCTGCTTTTTCTTTTTTTGCCTTTGGCACCTCCTCTCCCTTGATTACAGGGGTCTTTGAAAGTATGGGTTCTGTCTTTGGAGCAGGGCGTTTAGCTGATAATCTTATAGATCTTCTCCCCAACCCCTTCTTCACCAGGGATCTCTCTCCTTTAGTAGCCCTTTAGCCTTTCTTTAGCACACAGAGTTGGCAGGGCTGAGGCATAGGCACACAACGTGGGGGTGCAGCTACACATGGCTTACTCAGCCAAAGGACTTTCTTGCTTTGGCTTCTGCTTCTACTTCTGCTTTTGCTCCTCCTTCTCCATTGTTTTGTTGTCTTTTTTTTAATGTATCTTCTTTCCCTTCTTGATCCTTGTGAGAGTAGACTGCACCAGGCCCTTAAATTTTTGGTCAGCAACCAGCTTTCAAATCATGACACAGAGACTTATGATTAGTTTTGAATGCTCAGTCTAGCTTAGGTACCCTTCTGGCCTGCTCTTTTAACTTAAATTGATCTGTTTCTCTTTATCTACCTTTTGCCTCAGGGTTTGTTACCTTTCTTCTGTATGTCTGACTTTCAGTGCTTCTCTATATCTGCTCGCTGGAATCTGCCTAGCCTTTTGCTCTGGGTGTATCCTCATTCTCTCCCCCTTCTGCTTTCTCATTCTATTCCTTCTTCTCCTTGAGCCTAGATTTCTCCTCCTCTTTATTCTCTCAGCTAGGCAGCACCTCCTATCACTCTCTCTGCCTAGCTATTGGCTGTTTCACTCTTTATTAGACCAATCAGGTGCCTCAGGCAGGCAAAGTGAAACAAATGCCACACATCTTTACATAAACACACATCCTTACATCATTGAAGAAATGTAACATAAACGAAAGTAACACACATTTACAAAATTAAAATAATATTCTACAGCATAAACAAATGTAACCCATAACTCCCTAGTAAAAACAATATTCTATAGCAGTAAATAGTCTTGTCTGAACATTTGCTGGCCTTTATGCTATTAAACAAAACAATTATATGGATGAATAACAAGGATCATCATCACAAACACCTTATGTTTATGTTTATATTAGTAGAGTTAACTTTTACAAGATTATTCAAGGAACATAGAAAATAACTGGAAATTGAATTTATGTTCAGTGTGTCTAATGAGATAATGGTCATGAGGTCATTTTTATCTTCATGGAAGAGATAGATGTTGGATGGATGGATAGATAGATAGGCAGATGGGAGTTATATATAAACACTGTCACAACTGTCCTATACAAGTCAACTTTCTAGGTAATCAAAACTGTTTTTAGAACGATTAGGTTTTGGCATGAGTTTGTTAAACATGGTTAATTCATGCTAATATTCTGTGACAAAGAAGAACATTTGGGTAATAAAACTAAAATCTTCTTACAATTTGAATTTGAATGACTCAGAAAATGTTTTCCAAAATCACATCAGTATGTCAATGAAAGCCAAATTTCATCTAATAATAATTAGTTCTGCGTGCCTATTCAGGAAAACAAGCATAGTATAAATGTGACTCCCTGCTTGTCAGATAAAAACAGCATGCACATAAAATATCTTGTAAAATAGTCTGAGGTATTTTGACATCTGACATCTTTGTTTATCTAACTTTGACTATATGTCACAAATCAAAGTAAAGTTTCATTATTATGTAACACATTCTCATAAAAATTTTCTCTTCACTAAGAAAAATTAGAGACTATGGAGATTCTTCTGAATATGGGAAAGGTATTAAGTTCCCTGATTCTGTTTAGTTACCTATAAAAACATAGCAGTACCTATCTCACTATGGGGCTGAGAAAACTAATAAGACACTGTATGGAGGATGACTAATATCCAATTTATTATAATATCTAATATCTCAGAGCACATATTGATTCCCATCATTTTGTTCCTCAGCTAATGGAAGAAACAAAAGAACCTTCAAGTTCTCAGCAATGTTACAAATTTACATATCAGGTGCTCAAAGAAATTTAATGAAATATCTAACCCAAGAATGGTACAAAGACAAGCCATTGAGCTAGATGGAACTCAGTAAGTGATGGAGTAGAGTGGTGTGTAAGTCCTCCCTAAAGTCAGAAGATGATGCATTAAACCAGAATGAAAGGCAGGCACAAGTCACCACTCAGTCTACACAGAAACTGTTTGGCTCACTTTAGTTACCACTACTGTGACCTCCTATCTCACTACTGCCCTCTGCTGTGCACACAGGGAAAATTAATAGACAGATGTAGCTCACCTAGATCAAAGGATGAAGACCTTGAACCAGGTACTACATGTGTGTTATTCACAGGTAGATACTACTGTACTGAAATAACAGAGCTGAATTTTAATGGATACCCATCTAAGGAAAGCAGAACATAATGTTACCTAAAACAAACAAATAAGATATGGGTTAAGATCACATATTCATCAAAAAGAAAAAGCTATGACATTTAATACATTAACTGAGAGATCAGAAGGATATGGAACTAGAGTTTTAGTATCAACTTCCAAGTTATTGTGATGTATTTGCTCCACAAAAATACAGAGACAGAGAGGAAAAAGAGAGAGAGAAAGAGAGAGAGAGAGAAAGAGAGAGAGAGAGAGGGATGCATGTACATTTTTAAAAAATGACAACAGTATACAAGTATACACACACTGGACTGGACCTTGGTTGATTTTCATTTGTTTGGACATATACTTCTTCCTAAAGTTGAGAATAATGGGCTGAAAGTCTATAGTAGTATGATAGAAAAAAAATTCAGGGAACAACAAAATAAGTGTAAGAGAAATTTCCAGTCATGCACTTGAAGTTAACTTCCTAGTGGTGACAACATTTTGGGTACTTTGCAGAAATATTATTTCTTCCTCTAGGCCAATGGTGCCACCTGGTTGTGGCTGTCAAGTCAGTTTCTTAATCATCACCTGTTCCTAGGCTGGGCATATTCAACACTTCTTTTTTATATTATTTTTATTTTATGTGAATTGATGTTTTGCTTGTATGTACAACTATGCAAGAGTGTCAGATCCTGGAATTACAGACAGTTGTTAGCTGCCATGTGGATGCTGGGAATCGAATTCAGGTCCTCTAGAAGAACAGCCAGTGCTCTTAACTGCTAAGCCATCTCTCCAGCCCTCAGCACTTCTTACTAGACCAGTTCTAACTTCTGCCATTATCAGCTTTTCATTTTGGCTTTACTTTCATGAACCACCTGTGTCTTCCAATAAGTCCTCTATTTTCCTACCCAAGTAAGCCGAAATGATTTACTTTTGTGAAGCCACAGAACCACAATTCTCAGTGCTGACCCAGAAAACCTACACACCAACAGTGCATGAACATCATGGTGATTAATGGTGATGAATAACCATAATCATGTATACAGCCAAGGCCTTTCGACAAAATTTATGGCTTAGGTTTTCGATGGATTGCCAGTCCTAGCCTCAGAAAATCATATGTGTCAGTTTCTGCAAATATCAATAAATGTGCTTATAAATGTTTTATTCAGTTTCCCCCCAGTGATTATTAGGACATTTTATACAACAAGCACAAAAAGCATTGAGTTCTTAAAGAAATTAATTTGTTATTTTTTTCACCTTTACTTGAAAGGTGTTCATTCTGTTTGAAAGTCATTCTTCAAATCTTGTGAAGACCAATGCCAAGACATGCAGTATAGATTTTCTCAGATCTCCATAGTTAGAATATAGACTACTGCTTTATATGCATATATCAATCATATACAACCTCACTAAACTACCTATCAAATGAAAAGCAGGTAAAGAAAAAAAATTCTTTTTCTCTAATTTTTCATCAAGCAAAATATCCTAAAAGTAGTGCTGTTTGGCTCTTTGGCTCATTAAAATAAGGAAAAGCAATGTTATCTTTATTCACCTAGATTTAAATTATTTTGTTTATAAATCACTATGTCATAGATAGATAGATAGATAGATAGATAGATAGATAGATAGATGATAGATTTAATAATTCTACCCTGTAGTGTTATGACTATGACTTAATTTATTCCTTGGAAGTTGTGGCTTCTTCTAAAACTTCATGATTATACAAGGTCCTTGTAACTCATAATATGAACATTAAAAGTACCATTTCTTTAGTCTGTGAAGGGAGAATCTGAGGAAACAAAAACTGTGGGGAATTGGAGTGAATTGCAGTGAGCAAACTGGGTACAGACTTCAAAGTTATCAAGATTTAGCCCTTGGAAGTGAGAAGGCAGATTTGGGTTTCCTTCCTATCTTAGCAGGAAAGAAATTTCACAAAAGCTTCCAATAAGCATAAAGAAAGACAAAGGTTCTTGGGGTTCTGAAGTATTAAGTATCAAAATTTCAAAGTATCTTTCCTCCTGCGTAGCTGGATCTTCTGTCTTGACTCTGCTCTCCTTCTCTTACCTGTCCTCCAATTTCCCACCAAAACAAAAGGAAGTGTTTTGGCCATGCTAAGGGGCCTGGCATGGCCAAAACAGTTCCTTTATTTAAAGAATGATATTCACAGGATACAGACAGACATTCCTACATCAATCTGGCAATCACTGTCCATTAGATCTTTGTGTATAAGTGTTGCAATTTTGTTTAATTTTTTTGTATATCCCATCATCTAAGTCTCCTAAAGTAATATTTTTCTTTGGAACATAATTCTCAGTTTGTAATGTCACTCTTTTGTTGTTTTTTGCTTAGGTTTTGATCTTCTTGTTATTTTGTGTTGGTCTATTGTTTTCTGCTTTGTTTTGTGGGGGTCATTTCTTTTTATGGTGTTTTGGTTTATGTTTTCAGGAGCATGTGTGTGTGCATGTGTGTGTATGCATGTGTGTGTGTGTGTGTCTGTGCCTGTGTGTGTGTGTGTGTGTGTGTAATTGTGTTTCTCTTGCTGGCCCAGAACTGGATATTTAGATTATGCTGAGCTTGAGCACACCTGGCAACATGTTTATCTGATGTTATTAAAGTGTCCTACTTCCTAAGGAACAGGATCCCACTTACACTTGCTCATTATTTGATTCCACTATCTGCTTTCTGACATTTGGTATCCAAACAATAAAAAACTTTCCTATGAAAGAGTACATGAATGGATACATGAAGCAGTTGTGCATACAACTATATCATCTTCTCAGATGAAGAAACAGAGAGAGAGTAAGAAGAGGCCCCGAGGGAAGGGATGCTTCAAGAAATTCAAGCCAAAAGAGAACCAAGACTGAAATTTCCTTTGAATGTCCATGCAATGGTCTATAACACTTATGGAATTCAAGGGAACACTATAGACCTTTCTTTAGTCTGGCCTTCATATTTAACATAACTTGTGGAGTGGCTTCTTTCAAGTTTTACTTTGACTTAAGCCATCAAATTGGAACTAATAAGCAGCCTTCCAGTCTAGCTCTTAATTAATTTATTTTTAATCAAGTAAAATAACTCTTCAAAGAGCCAAAACTGGCAGTTAAATACTGGTGATTGTGTCAATGCAGGAGGCCTGGTGAACTCATCCACAGCCTAGGAACTTCAATGCCCTTTCAGAACAGACTGCATCCTTTGCTGCTAGGAAACCAAAGCTCAGAAACCTATAGCTGATTCTGAGAATGCAAATGAGGATCTGTGATCTCCCATTATAGGCCTCTAGTCACCTTTACCTAAACATGTCAGTCCTTCAGTTCCCAATTGTTTCACTACTGTTATGCTGCCCCCGGCAGTAATTTAAAAAGAAAAAAAAAATAACAGATTGAGTTTTGTATAATATTTAACCTATAGACTTTTGCTATGAACATAATTGGTAAGGTTCAAGTAATCATTTTGCCAAGTAATAAATATTGATTATGCAACTATGAAGCAGACTAGAAAATGTCAGGGAAATTTATTTTTAAAAAATTCAGGAACGGTGGAATGACTTTTTTTTTTTTACAATTTATTGATTGATTGATTTAATTTGTCCCTGAGAAGGGTCACATATGTCTCAAAGCATGCCTGTGGAGAACAGAGGAAAACTTGTGGCAGTCATTTTTTCCCTTCCTCTAGGTAGACTCATGGGGATAAATTCAGGTCCTCAGGCTTAGTGCCTTTGCCTGCTGAGCTGTCATTGAGACCTGAAAAGTGATTCTTAAGAAATACAGTATTTTGGAGTAGATGTGAAAAGGCCTCAGTCCCTAAAACAATAAAATGGAAGTCCAATGGGAAGATAATGGCAAAGAAGTGTCAAAGAGATGCATTGCCAAGGATGTCATGGAGTTATCACCAAGTATCTTAGTTAGGGTTACTGTTGCTATGACAAAACACTAAGAAGCAACTTGGGGAGGAAATGATTTGGTTTACACTTCCACATTACTGTACATCAAGTCATCAGAATAGGAACTCAAACAAGGCAGGAAATTAGAGACAGGGGCTGATGCAGAGGCTGTGGATGAGTGCTGCTAACTAGCTTGCTCCCCACAGCTTGCACAGCCTGCTTTCTTGTAGAACACAGGGCCAGGAGCCCAACACTGGACCACCCACAAAGGACTGGCTTCTAATACCAATTGTTACTTATAGAGGCAATTTCTCAGTTGAGATCCCAGCCTCTCAGATGATCATAGCTTGTGCCAAGTTGGCATTAAAGTAGCCAGCACACAAAGGAACTTCAAATCCCTTTGAACATTGATTTTCATGATACCTCATAAATTGTACAACTGCTGAATTACATAATGCTCTAACAATTTGCTAATGTAACCATCCACCTGCCTATCTTTGGAAGAAGAGATTGACTGTATTTCTAGCTCCCCTTATATTTCAGCCATTTTTCTTTCTTTCATGTATGATTGGTAACAAGATTATATAGAAATTAGACAAGGGCCTAGATACAGACTGTATTTTGATATTAACTTGAACAAAAATATATTAATAAAATGTTAGGGAACTTAACATAATTATGGAAAGGATGATTAATTTACCCCATAATTAGTACACAAAACTATAGAACTTTCATAGGGTTCAAGTTCTGGGAAATCACTTGTCAGATGTCAAGCCCAGAGTTATTAAAGCTAGACTAAACTGAACAAACTTACAGTGAGTATGCTGCTCAATAATCAAGGTAAGTAAAACATGTAGGGATACTCCTGTATCCCAGCATTTGGGAGGCCAGAGAAGGAGGATATGAACTCAAGGCCAGAATGTGCCCATTAGGAGAATCTAAGACACACACACACACACACACACACACACACACACACACACACACACACACACAGGAACACATACCATCACAGCAAATATTAACAATATCAAACTTGTTCAGATGAGAGAATAGGTAAGAGTGAATACTGAGGACATAATTTCAGAGGACACAAGTTTAGTCCCATGCACCTATGTCCTGGGGAAGCTCACAGCTGCCCTTGACTACAGCTCTAATGTATCCAATGTCTCTTCACTTCTGAAGACATCAGCACTCCATTGCACATCATCATCTTCCCCACATGCATATAAAATCACAAAAAAATAGTGTCAATATTGTAAACCTTAAGATAAGTGGTCCATGACTACTGAAGTTGATCTGTATTTTGCACAGGGATTTAATCATTTTAAATGAACCAAAAAATATGTGACAGTTATCAATATGTTAAAAAATAATAGCTCAAATATTTTTATTCCCAGGGACACTAAGCTTCTTCTTAAAGTGTGTAAGATTATCTGAAAGTATGTTTTTACTACCAATGATTTGGCAGCATTTTTGCATTACACAGAAAAAATATGGGGAGAATAATTTTTTTATATCTGCTAAAATCAAAAGTAATGCTTTACTCAAAATTCACTTTTATAGTAGCAACCAATATTGTAAATGTCATGGTAATATAAATCTATTAAAGAACCAAAATAATTATAGATATATGTGTCTATGTTCATATGCTTTTAATTTAACTATAAAATGAAAGGGTTGAATAAATGTAAGAAAAATTAAATTTATAGATGAGAAGGCTCAATAATTGAACTCTAACCTGTACTAAATTCATTTATTAAGCTAAAGATCTATATTTAACTTAGGCAAATTTTAATATAGGTTTTATATATATATATAATAAGTATATATTTATCATATTTATCATTTATATGGAAGAAGTGTGAAAGATGATTAAAGAAAATTAACGAAGATGAGTACTAAAGAAAAACACAACAAGCCATCAATTAAACTGCAGAAATTTGTTATTTTTTCAAAGTAGTGGGAGAAATATCAGTAATGGATAAATTGATTATCCACTTCAAAGAACAGAGCTCAATGCATATAAAAAAAAAACTAGATTGGCAAAGATCCCAAAGAAACTTTAAATGTTGGTGTTCAAAAATAATGTAGCAAAGTATGAAAGAAACAAATATTTTACATATATCAAAAATTATCTATAAGTATATGCAGGTTTAAAAGTCAATAAGAAAAATACAACACAATGAATGAAGAAACAATTGGAAAATAAGTGGCCAGCTTTTTAGAGGGCAACTTAGCTCATCTGTGAGAATTTACCATTCAAAGAAGAGCAATGATGTAATACAGTCTCTCTGTCTTTCAGAAATAATTTCTATGCAGAAAATACGGCCATGGGGAAATTTATTTGTCCATGTAAATATGAATATAAACATTTGGTAGTAATTAACTTGATATTTCTACAAAAAACCAGAAGAATATCTACTTCTATAAACAATTTAAACTTCAAATTAAAAGTTTTCATTGATCTGTTTGTATATGTCTGAGGTACAGTGGGATGTGTTAATTCCTATTTACACTGGAGATATATCAACTACAGATATGAAGCCTTGTCCAACCTTCTTAAACACATCTAATTTCTTATGATGACTATATCCAAATGCCTGCCTTCTTAGATATTTAGTACATTATTGTTACTTATTTTACCCCACTCTCCATAGACCATCAGAACTCACTCACTACTGTAAAATGAAACTGCATATGATTGTGCTTTTGTATTTTTGGTGGAGACTTGCTGTGTGGTCCAGGCTGGCATTTCACTCACCATCCTGCTACTTCAACCTGCTAAGTGCTGGTGCTGAAAGCATGCAAAATTATGTCTGCTTTACATATATTTATAAGAAAAAAACACAAAAATATATATAAACTGATTGTATTTAAATAAAAATGATTTCTAGTCAGGTAGTCACAACATAAATTATATTAAATATCAACTATAAGAGATAGATGGGGAAGAAAATGGGATTAATATTTCCCTAAAATGTAGTGCCTTTTCAAATGTATTTCTGTGCTGGCTGCAATTTGTGTGCTTTTTGATTTAATAGTAAATTAGCTTTCCAATTTATTTTTTTGAAGTATTTGGTTGAAATAATTCTATATATTTTGAGCTGAATACATGATTGATAAATAAAGCAGAAAATATGGTAATTTTTTGACAACATGGGTTCATGCATGATAAAAGTAACCTCTAAAATGATGTTCACAAAATGATAGTGGTTATTTCTGAATATTGGAAATCAAAATAATTCCATTTTCCTTTTAAAATCTTCTTCATGTTTAAAATTCAAATTTACTTAAACAATGAATATAAATTAGCAATCAAAGCAGGAATAATGCTGGTATTTTCATTTTGAAGAGAATAAATTCTTTCCACATGGGTATGGGAAACTTTAATAATACTCAAGAAGATTCTATTACTCTTGGTGTATACTGCAAGGCAGGGGTCCACAGCCATTTAAAACATGGTTCCAGAAAACACAGATACATATTGGTTAGGTAGAAAGAAATGTTAATTGGATAATTATTTCAATTGCTTAACTGTCTAAAATTATGATTCACAAGTACAGTTGATCCTACACCATGAATACAACAAAAGAACCAGATATTCACCTATCCTCTTTATTTCATATGGTATGTAGAAGTCATATTGTCCAAAGGTGATATTAATAATGAATTAAATTGTTTGTTTGGGGTGCTAAAGATATATTGTACGTGGTGTTTTGTGTGCATGTATATGTGTTTACATCTATTTGTTTACAGTTGATACATAGTAATGATTCCCATGATTAAAAACATATAATTTGGTTTTATATTTCTTTCCATTCTTATGTATCCATTTTATATTCAAATTTGCATCTAAACTTCTTGTACCTTTAACATGAATCATTAAATATATATAAATATTCACAAGTCTAAGTGGAGTTATGACAGCATTGCTTTAAAACAGGGCAACAAATGATGTGTCAGTGTATGTTTTTATAAAATAGACCAATGAGATGAGACTATATACACATAAATATTCACACACAGAGATATATGTATCTATAAAATTTGAACATACACACACAGAGATACATGTATCTATAAAATTACTGGCTGTTACATCATTGCTTTTTTGAGATTATCATATAATTTCATAGAATTTCCCTTGACTCCCTCTAAATTTTCCTCAAATACATTTTTGTTCTATTTAAAATTTATGGGCACTTCCTTCTTCTTTTTCTAATATTATGAACAAAGAAGTCACATTTTCGATCCTGTATATCCTTATTCAAGGTCCTTTCCCCTCCCACCACATCAGGCCATTCTCTCTTCTCCACATCTCCCCATCCCCTCCATGGGCAGGTGGTCCCAAGGTCCCACTGACCCAATATTGCTTAGTTCAGTCTCCACTCCTGGCAAATCCAGTTTTCTCCCCCCAACCTCAAGACTGAGTCAGATGTTCCTCCAGGGGGAGTGGGATCCAAGGAGTCAGTCCAAGGTGTTTCTGATCTTTATAGGCATTTTTAAAAAATTGTTATTATATCCCTGAAAGCATACATGTAAGAAACATGGGGATTGGGGGATTATATTTTGAAATATATATGAATATACTTGTACATATATACATGTAATAGCTTATTTTCATGGTGGTTTGAATAAAAATTGTCTTCACTGGCTCATATATATGAATATTTAGTCATCAGGAAATGTCACTATTTGAAAGAATTAGTAGGATTAAGATGTGTAGCCCTGTGTTGGCTTTGAGGTATCTAAAGCCCTTGAGAGGCTCAGTTTTTCTCTATGGATCAAGTAAAAGAAATTTAAGTTACACTTTCCGCACTATGCTTGCCTGTGTACCACTTTGCTCCCCACCAAGATAATAAATTAACCTCTGAAACCGTAGACAAGACTCCAGTTACATGCTTTCCTTTATAAGAGATGCCTTAGTCATGGTATTTCTTCACAGCAATACAACAGTGAGTAAGAAAGGAATTGGTACTGGTGACTGGGGTAATTTTATAACAGGCCTAACCATGCTATTTGTTGGAGGAATGACTTTGGGATTTTGAACTAGAAAAGTAGTTAGATGCTTTAAATCAGGCTTAATGGATCACTCTAGTAGGAGCATGGAAGACAATGCAGAGGGTAACTTAAAGTGTGGGAGCTCAGTTCAAGAAGTCTCACAGCAGAAGCATATTAGTAAATAGCCTATACACCATTCTTATGGTATTTTGGCAAAGAAGATGATTAGTTTTTTTGGGTTTTTTGCTCTTGAGCTAAAAATCTAATCAAGGCTAAATTGAAAAGTACTGGATTAATGGTGTTGACAGAGGGGATTTTAAGACAGCCTAATGTTGACTTTGTTGTGTGATACTGGTACCCACTGTTATGCAGGCTATAATGAAATAGAGTAAGTTGGTCAAGAAAATAATATAAAATGTACAGCTTGAGGAAAAATATAGATACCATAAAGAGAAAGAGAGCTAAGTTTGATGCTCAAGTAAATGAAAGAAAGAGAGAGAGAAAGAGAGAGAGAGAGAGAGAGAGAGAGAGAGAGAGAGAGAGAGAGAGAGAGAAGTCTGATGTTAAATAGAATAAAAAGAATGGTGACCTCAGGGCAAGACCCCACCCAGCTAAGCATCCTAGTTATGAAAGGGAATTAAAGGAGAAGATACACAATAGCGGGAAAGTGACGCAAATACAATTCAATGAATTGAGCCAAGCTGATGCATATGTAATTGAATGAGATGGCCAAGTTACAACTCCATCAAGCAGCAAAACTCAGGAGCTTCAACCATGTGGTTATGACTTTAGAGTTAATAATACAAAAAGGAGTTATGGAATCTTGCTCTGCATAAGGGAAGTTGCTGAGGCCATGTATGTCACGAGTGTTCCTGTATAAAAGTCCAAAGAAACCAATGTGAACCTGTAAATGTAAAGCCTTGTTTGTGTTGGAGACCCAGAGTCAAGTGATACCTGCCAAGGAAAACTGCAGAGCAGCTGGAGAAGGAGCCCAAGAGAGAGAAGTTGGAGTCAATTAAGCTGAAAGGAGTTGGAGATATGTAGGGTGCTTTGACACCAGAATTTGGAGTTTGCCATGATGGTTTTTCAGCCTTGCTCTGGTCCAGGATTTTCTCACTATGAAACACACCTTTCTTTTGGAATAGTAATGTACATCCTATGCTATGTACAATGGAAATACATGATGTGCTTTTTTATTTTGATTTTACAGAGAATTATAGTTAGTAGTCTCAGAAGAAACTTTGAACTTTGGACTTCCTAAAGGATGTTTATAATATGATAGACTATGAGGACTTTTGAAGTTGAAATGAATGCATTTCTGCATTATGATATGGCTACAAGCCCTTAGGACCAGAGAATGATACATAGCCATTTGAATAAGAATGTCTCACATAGGTTCATATGAATGTTTCGTCACTGGGAATGGTACTACTTCAAAGGATAAGAAGGGCTAGGAAGTGTGGCCCTAATGGAGAAAGTGTATCAGGGTGGTGGGCTTTGAGACTACAATAATCCATGTCAGGTCCAGTGTTCCTTTCTCAGCCTACAGATCAGTATGTAGCACTGTCAGTTAATTCTCCAGCACCATGTCTACCTACACTCTTCCATGCTCCCTGCCATGATAATAATAGCATAACCACTGAAACTGTAAGAAAGCCCCAAATTAAATACTTTATTTGTTTATTAGAGTTGCCTTGGTCATGATGTCTCTTCACAGCAAAAGAACATTGATTAAGACAATTTTTTTAAAAAAAGAACCATGGGAAACATAGGTTCAATGACAGTTCACACAGAGGTGTGAAATGTATGCTGCTTAAGAGTCTCAACCTACCATACACATTCGGCTTGTTATATTTCAGAAGAGTGTCTTGAGTGCATATGAATACACACATCCCACGGTGATGTGGATGTAAATTACAGTGGTAAAATCATCTATAGAGTTCCTCAGCATCTCCTTCTAAATTAAGCTATTATTCACCTCAGAATCACCACTCTAAAGATAAAAATGTGTGTTGTTTGCCAAGTAAATTAAATACAATAAACAATACTAAATAAAACCCATTTGATGACCAAAGAGATGAAAGAACTTAAGTCATGAATTAAAGACAATATCAAATGTTGTCTCCAAACCAGTGTCGTAGTTTGCTGCCTGCTAAGGTCAAGCATAAATATGAAGCAGGCAGACCCAGTAAAATTTTATTAATAGTGTCAGCATGTAGGGCAGATGTCAAAAATACAATAATTAGCCTTCATTATCACTGAAATTGATGTCAAATTTTACAATTTTTATTGGAGTGACTAATGTTTCCTGTGACATACACAAAGAGAACTGATTTTAATGCTGAGAGAAAGGATGTTATAAAGATTATGGATTTCAGTGACTTAATTCTGAGCCAACATATTTTGTACATGTTCTACCCAGTCACAGTGGTAGAAACAGATGCCAAATCTAATTGAACTATAAGTGTGTAAACTTGCTTAATATGGCTGAGACAGCCAAGACCTCATATGCTACTGAACCAGGAAATTCTAGACTAAGAGGATTTCTTACTTTCATGAAAGAACAGGTCTCTATAAAGAATGACAGTTGGCCATCAGTTAACTGGAAAATTTAATCGGGAGGTTATTCAAACAATTGTCCATGAAACATTTGGGGGGCATTTATTTATAACTTTGAGAGAAGTAGAAATTGTCAGGTCAGCCACAAAGCTCACTAGATATATAGTACAAGATAAAGACTATCTAGGAATAAACAGCCTTATTACATAAGACAGTGTGAAAAACAGTATATGTAAGAGTATTTACATAAACACAAGTGTGTGTATATGTGTAATGAAAACAGGGATGATGCATCTTGGTATGTAGGAGTCCTAGTGCTGAATAAGAGTGAGGAACTAAATATGGATTACCAGAACCCATATAAAAAACTAAGCATAGCTATGCATTTGTCAATAATCCCAGCACTATCAGTGAGTAGGGCAGAGAAAAGAGAATCACTCAGTATTTTTCTCCACCAATTTATCTCTAAATTCAGTGAGATACCCTACTTCAAAAGAATAAGGTAGAGAGCACAAAATTGGATAGCTGACATTCTCCTCAGGCTTCTGCACCCACAAGTACATATACCATGCACATACATACCACAAATGCTTAATATAAATTGCCCCTAAAGTACAGTAGTTTTGTTACATAGGATTAAAAATAAACCAGTTCTTTTAACTTCACTATTTATTGGCTGCTTAATCCTAACCCCATCATATCTTGAAAACTAACTGACATCATGTTTCCATATTGTGAGACATGAATGTCTTTAAAGATAAGCTGAAATCCTCATTGAAATCCTAACACAATTCTTCATGACATAAAAAGAAAAATTCTCAACTTCATATGGAAAAATAAAAAAAACAGAAATTCAAAACAATCCTGTAAAATAAAGGAACTTCTGCAGGCATCCCCATCCCTGACTTCAAACTCTACTATAAAGCTACAGTAATAAAAACAGTAGCACAGATGCCAAGAGCAACAATTAATAAATGGGATACCCTGAAACTAAGAAGCTTCTGTAAGGCAAAGGGCATAGTCAATAAGACAAAACCACAGCCTGGGTGTGGGAATGGGAAAAGAGTTTCACTAACCCTACAAGTGATAGAGGATCGAGCTCTAAAATATACAGAGAACTCAAGAAACTAGACATCAAAACATCAGACAGTCCAATTTAAAAAAATAGGCTACAGAACAAACAGAATTCTCAACAGAATAATGTCAAATGACCAACAGTCATTTAAAGAATTGTTCAACATCCTCAGGCATCAGGGAAATGCAAAACAACTCTGAGATATCATCTTATACCTGTCAGAATAGCTAAAATTAAAGACACTGATGACAACCTATGCAGGAAAGGATATGGATTAAGGGAAATACTCCTCTGTTGCTGGTGGGAGAATAAACTTTTATAGCTACTTTGGAAATCAGTATAGTGATTTTTTTAGAAAATTGAGAATCACTCTACCTCATGATAGACATATATCCAAAATATGCACATTCATATCACAAAGACATTCGTTCAACTATGTTCATAGCAGCATTGTTCATAATGCCCTATGGAAATAACCTAGATGCCTGTCAACCAAAGAATGGACTTTTTTTAATGTGGCATATTTACACAATGAATACTATTCAGCAGTTAAAAAAAATGACATCTTGATAATTGCAGGCAAATGAATGGAACTAGAAAAAAAAACATCTTGAGTGAAATAATCCAGACCCAGAAATACAAATATGGTATGTGCTCACTCATAAGTGGATATTAGACATAAAGCAAAGGATAACCAGGCTACAATCCACAACCCCAGAGAATCTAGGTAACAAAGAAGACCACAAGAGAGACATTCATTGATCCCCTGTTAAGGGAAAATAGAGATAAGGTCTGCTGAGTAAATTGGAAGCATGCAGGGTGTGTGCAAGGGAAGGTGTGAACAGAACAGGAAGGAATAGGATGGTTAAGTTGGGGGAGGGACAGAGAGGGAGAGCAAAGAAACAGATATCTCGATAAAGGGAGCTATTTTGGGGTTAGGGAGAAATCTGATGCTAGGGTAATTCCCAAGAATCTACTAGGATGACCCCAGCTAAGACCCCAAGCAATAATGGAGATGGTACCTGAACTTGTCTTTCACTGTAATCAAATTCATGACCACTCTAATTTCTATCATAAAATCTTCATTCAGCAACTGATGGAAGCAGTTACAGAGATCCAGAGATGAGCACTGGGCCAACCTCCCAGTACAGTAGAACAGAGGGAGGAGAAATTATATGAGCTAAGGGGTCAAGATCAGGATGAGCAAACCCAAGAGACAGCAGACCCTAGCTACTGTGAGCTCCCTGAGTCTGGATTGACACCTGGGGAACCTGCATGGGACTTAATTAGGCTCTCTGAATGTGAATGACAGCTACGTGTCTTGGGAAGATTGTGGGGCCTCTGGCAGTCAGACCAGGATTTATCCCTAGTGCATGAAGTGGCTTATTAGTGCCCATTTCCTATAGAGGAAAACTTTGCTCAGCCTTGATTCAGGAGGAGAGGGGCTTGGTCCTACCTCAACTTAATATGCCAGATATGTTGATTCCACATAGGAGAACTTACTCTGTCTGAGGAGTCGATGGGAGAGGTGAAGGGTGAGAAGGTGAGTAATGAAGGGGAGGGAGGAGAGAAAGTAGGAGAACCTGTAGTTGCTATGTAAAATGAAAAAAAAATACAATTTAAATAAAAACAATTAAGATGTGAGAAGACACTTGCCATATCTTGGCATTGCTTCATGCTGATACCAATACCTCTCAAGAGATCTAGAATGAGGAAAGTTAAACAATCAGAAGCTGAATGTATTAACTTACCATAACTAGATGGAAATAATATATCAATTCACTAGCACAATGTTTAACCATGAATATTTTAAGACTGAAGCTCCCTGCCTTTCTTTTAGTTTTATGACTTTGTAAGAAGTAGACTGATGATTCTCTCATAGCTTCTGTTTGAAGTCAAATTTTTAAAAAAATTCATTTTCAGGAATTGTGGTTTTCAAGTTGGGTATTCTTTGATTTTTGTCTAAAGTTCTTTAATGAGTGAGTACATCCCCTGTTTATCTTTCTGAGCTTGTGATACCTTGCTCAGGAGGATATTTCCCAAATCCATCCATTTGCCTGCAAATTTTAGGATGTAATTTTTTTCACTGCTGAATAGTAACTCCATTGTGTAGATGTACCAGAGTTTGTTAATCCATTCTTCCATTGAGGGGCATCTAGGTTGTTTCCAGGTTCTTGCTATTATAAATAATGGTGCTATGAACATAGTTGAGCTAATGCCTTTGAGTATGAGTGTGCATCTTTAGAGTATATGCCCAGTAGTGGTATTGCTGGATCCTTGGAGAGATTGAGTTCCAGTTTTCTGAGAAACCGCCATACTGTTTTCCATAGTGGTATACAAGTTTACACTCCCACCATCAATGGAGAACTGTTTCCCTTGCTCTGCATCCTCTCCAGCATAGGCTGTTCTCTGTGTTTTTGATTTTAGCCATTTTGACAAATCTAAGGTGGTATCTCAAAGTTGTTTTGATTTGCATTTCTCTGATGGCTAAAGATGTTCAGCAATTTTCAAGTGCCTTTCAGCCATTTATAATTCTGTCGAGAATTCCCCTTTTAATTCTGAACCCCATATTTTAATTGGGTTATTTAGAGTTTTGGGACAACCCCTGGAAAAGCTTGGGATCATAAGGAACTTAAGAGAGACATCTAGGGAATCCCCTAGGAAGAGAAGATAGAGATCTTCCTAGCTAATTGGGAGCCTAAGGGGCCACAACCAAGAATGTGTGGGAGCAAATCATGAGAGGAGATGATTGAGTGTGAGGAGCAACAAGGAGCAGGGGAAGAGAGATGAAGATCTTAATAGAGGAAGCCATTGTGGGTTTGGAAAAAGACTGGGTGCTAGAATAACTTACAAGAACTCACAGGATGTCCCTGGCTAGGTCTCTAATCAATAGTGAAGGTTTTGCCTAGAAAGAATTTCCCTATAATCACATGAATAGCCACCCCAGGTGTCATCACAGAAGGTACATCAAACAGTGAAGGCAGAGTTATACGTAGAGGCAAAGATACATGGCTGAACACTGGTCTGAGCTTCTGGTCTAGCTGACATCAGGGGAGGAGACTCTATATGAGCAAGAGGATGGAACTTTTGAGGAAAATTCCCTCAGTGATGGCTGGCTGAAGTTCTGGGAGCTCACTGAATTAAGAACAGCCACTGGGGAACCTTCAAGAAAAGTAACTAGGCCCTCCAAAGGTAGGCAACTGTCCAATGACATGGGTAATATGTGGAGCCTCGAAAGGAGAAATCAGACTGTGTTTCTATGTGTGGCACTTCAGAGACCATTCTCCTCAGAGGAACGCCTAACCCAGTCTTGACATTAGAATGAGGAAATTGGACCTTCCTGGAGTGGATGCTGAGCTGATCCACCTTGGGACTTCTTGCCCTTTTGGAGGAGGAGATGGAAGAATGGGTAGGAGGGAGGTTGAAGGCTGGCCAGGTGAAATTGGGAGGGAGAACAAGGGCATACATGGGGGAAAAGACTTTATTTTATAAATAAATCAAAATAAATAAAAAAGAAAAAATTTTTACGCATGTATTCATTTAATTATTTTATTATTTTATAAAAGGAACTCATTTTTATACTCCAGGCTAGCTTCAAATTCTGGATTCACCTGTCTCAGCTTCCTGATTTCTAAGATTATAGATAGGTATGTTTCACTAGCCCAGCTCTTTCATTGTGTTCTCTAGAAATGTTTCCAAGTGACATTTTAATAAAAGCCTGAAGTTAACAAAAG